>CM036941.2:12070719-12126333 GCA_020352615.2 Yoshiicerus persimilis
TCAAATCTTTAATCGACCCTAAGGATCTTCCACCGAGATTCTTTGGTACAAAGGTGGAATAGTGTTTGCTCCGTCTTCTCTGGAAACACGGATAAGAAACTTGTTATTGTTGTAATAATAAAATGTAATTGAAAATTGTGTTAATTTAATGTATCGGCAAAAACTTTTAATAAATAAACTAAGAGAAATTAAATGTCACTTATGTAGTTGATCACGATTTATTAGCCTAGACTAATTACATATAAAATCTAAAGTACCAGTGTTTTAAAATCTGGTTTGATTCAAGAAAATAGCGGCCACAAAAGTTTCATGCACAATTTGTGAAATTCTAGTCAAATATCTATATCCTTACTTCTTGTCTGTTCTTGTTCATCCAAAAGAAATTATTTGTGTTATGTAATTGAAGAGAATCTCACATTGGACTTATACATAATTTGACTAATAGCATTACTTGTCTATTAAGGTTGTAAAAGAATGGTCCGTTAGATGTATATGTTTGATATTAGTGCATCATGAAAAGATTGTCAAATATTTCAGTTGTCTATTGACTACAATATCAGGATTCTATTTTGCAAAATAGGAATTATGCGTTCCGAAAGAATTTTGGTGTATTAAACCAGAATTATCCTTCAGGAGTAGAAAAAACTTTAATATTAGCTATAAAGAGTTATATCCATATTGCCCTAGTTTATATGAGGTAAAAAGATTATTTTTCTTGAGATAAACCGAATATTTTTGAGGTACAATAAATACCATTCTCAGAGACGAGAAGACATAATGACTAAATAGAATAACTAATGCAAATATGGCATACCTAGCTAGCTTTGTTTTTGTTTGTATACATACAATGCTACGAACAGTAGTCGGTTTTCTGGAATGGCTGAAGTGACACATAAATTCGTCTCGCAAACTCTGAATAAACTGATGCAGAGGAATTATTCTAGTAACGAAAATATAAGACTTCAAGGGAAACAGTTGTATGCTCTCGCCTTCGTACCTGTTCGTGATGTAAGGAAAAGGTGAGCTACGTAAGTTATAGTTGTTTTATTATTAGTGAATAAATAAATGTTAAATATTCATCTATAATTATGTAGATTCCTTCAACTTAAACAAACAATGGATCCATGTTTGATGCCAATAGCTGACTATTTTGAGGACGTCTATGTGGGCAAGGTATGGAAACCACCACAATATGATCCAGCGTTTTGGAATGTCCGTGATCGCGTACACAAGCACATACCGAGGACCACTAACTACATGGAAGGATGGCATAACAGGTTTCACATTAAAATGGGCTGTGAGAAGCCCTTCTCGTTGTTCTTATGAAAGAACAGCTTCGAACTTAAAATTCTCTGCTCAGAGTTGATAATGGCACAGTCCCTCAAAAACAAAAAAGACTATCTGAAAATAAACCAAATACTGATAAAGACTACCAAAAACTACGGGAAGAAACGACTACCATTTACAAAATTCATCAAAACATTATCCCACTACATAAATTAAACTCATACAATTCATTTTTGTGTATTATTCTTGCATTGACTAACTCTAACCTTCTGTATTGTTGACCTGCAATAAAAAATTAACTTGCTTTGCCAAACGGTTCATGTGCATTTGCCAAACGCTACTTCACATCACTATTTTTCTTTTGCCAAACAGTCCTTTGCCAATCATGTAGTGAACCAGTAAATAAAGTTGCCTTTCAAAACACAGTTTCCCTGGTGCCCTTTGGGGATTGGCATGTTGACGAATTCATGCTCAGTAAGGAATTTGTTCGTGACGCCATTCACGCATTCCGCAAACATATCACTCAATTGGCGGAGAAAGGACGTCGGGCTACGAAGAACTTGGTTACCATTCGCCCTCAGTGTGACCAAGGAATCTTCTACCTTGATGCCAGGAACTTTACAATGGCACAAGTCGCCGAATCGAATGGTAAAACTTCTGTAAATATTTGTAACGAATTCTCACACAATTATTTAACAGCAGTATCAAGAAAATTTCGGTTTATTTGAGTACACCCATTATTTCGTTAAAATTGGTAAAATATTAAAATGTATGTGCTAAAATAAGTAAACCTAATTAAGTGTTCGTTTACATTTAGCTCTAAACGGTTTGATCCATGCGGCGACAACTTTGGAAGTTTACTCCCAGAACTTGTTCAAACATATCATTTTGATTAATGGTAAGAGAGTGAAATCAGTAAAATGTTGTTTTAAAATGTTTCACAAAATAACTATTACAGTAATTAACTAATATTTTCAATACTTTTTAGGTAATGAAGATTTCCATAATTTGATGACAAATATAGCGCCTTATATGTCATACACTGGAAGAGCCTTCAGGATTTACAGAGAAGACGAAGCTGAACAGGCCAGAAAGGATGTTTTATCTTTAATCGACCCTACGGATCTTCCACCGAGATTCTTTGGTACAAAGGTGGAATAGTGTTTGCTCCGTCTTCTCTGGAAACACGGATAAGAAACTTGTTATTGCTGTAATAATAAAATGTAATTGAAAATTGTGTTAATTTAATGTATCGGCAAAAACTTTTAATAAATAAACTAAGAGAAATTAAATGTCACTTATGTAGTTGATCACGATTTATTAGCCTAGACTAATTACATATAAAATCTAAAGTACCAGTGTTTTAAAATCTGGTTTGATTCAAGAAAATAGCGGCCACAAAAGTTTCATGCACAATTTGTGAAATTCTAGTCAAATATCTATATCCTTACTTCTTGTCTGTTCTTCTTCATCCAAAAGAAATTATTTGTGCTATGTAATTGAAGAGAATCTCACATTGGACTTATACATAATTTGACTAATAGCATTACTTGTCTATTAAGGTTGTAAAAGAATGGTCCGTTAGATGTATATGTTTGATATTAGTGCATCATGAAAAGATTGTCAAATATTTCAGTTGTCTATTGACTACAATATCAGGATTCTATTTTGCAAAATAGGAATTGTGTGTTCCGAAAGAATTTTGGTGTATTAAACCAGAATTATCCTTCAGGAGTAGAAAAAACTTTAATATTAGCTATAAAGAGTTATATCCATATTGCCCTAGTTTATATGAGGTAAAAAGATTATTTTTCTTGAGATAAACCGAATATTTTTGAGGTACAATAAATACCATTCTCAGAGACGAGAAGACAGAACGTGGAATTGAAACAGAATGAGACATTTACAAGGAGGTGCGGGAAATAATTCAAACTGGACACGTCTGCACTTCCAACAGCAAACAAAATCCCACATCACCAAAACAAACATTTAGTACACTATTCTCTACTTGCTGATCTCATTCTTGTCGTCATCCCCTCCGTTCTGGGTCGCTTTTTTCACTCGTTGTAGGGTAATAATTTTTTTGTATTTCGTCCAAATAAAGCGCAATTTCGTATTTTTATTGTTTTCTACATTTTTTGCTGTTTTTCAATCCATTTTTGTCATTTTTCATTGACTGACAGTTTGTTTGACAGCTTTTCCTGTTTGCTGTCTGTAACTAAAAATTGTATTTTGCTATTTTAGATTTCGGGAACTTAACTAAAACAGATTGGAGGGACATATTTATTGGGTTCGACTCTTGTTCTTTGCAGAGGGAGATTATTATGTGCAGATTTAAGAACATTTAAGGTGATTGAACAACTACACCTAAATTAACAATAATTTGATCCAAATGTAACATTTTTGCAGCGTTTGTAACATTTTTGCAACTTTTTAACATTTCTGGAGCATTTGCAACATTTTTGGAGCGTTTGTAACATTTTTGGAGCGTTTGTAACATTTTTGCAGCTTTTGTAACATTTTTGCAACGTTTGTAACATTTTTGCAACTTTTGCAAAATTTCTGCAGCTTTTGCAACGTTTATGCAGATTTTATGACTTTAGGTAAAATAATCTAAGGAAACTACAATGCGATTGAGAGGAGGAGTGGACATTAGATTTGTATGAATGTGTAATAATTACTTTTGTTTCATTTCAGTGAGCTGTGGGGATAGAAGAAGGAGCGGGCCACACCGAACTGAAACTTTTCGTATTTATTCACAGACAGCTAACATATTTCAAAAACTTTGTTTCCAGGAATACTTCCTTTCTCAATTATTGCAGTGACTGACAATTTATAAATAATTTGTTCAAACAAGAGATTTCTACCTACACAGTGAAATGGAATTAAAGAATTTCCTTCGTTCTGTTTGCGTAATCAGCTTTGTAGGATTAATTTCAAATACTTTATGTGAAATTGAAGACGTTGACAGCTGTCCAGTATCTAAAAGTACAGAGAATGTTGACTTGTACTCTCGAGTGAAGGAGCTTGAAAAGAAGATCGAAGAATTGGAAAGTCGTGTCCCAAAAAAGTATCCCGATGTGAAATTCCTAACTTATAAAGACCGAAAGCGTATATTAATAACGGGAGGGGCAGGATTTGTGGGGAGTCACTTAGTAGATCGGCTGATGCTCGACGGTCACGAAGTGAGCGTAGCCGACAACTTTTTCACTGGGCGAAAACGAAACGTGGAGCAATGGATTGGTCACGAAAACTTTGAATTACTGAACCACGACATTGTTAATCCATTGTATATCGAAGTAGATGAAGTGTACCATTTGGCCAGCCCTGCCAGTCCCCCTCACTACATGTACAATCCTGTGAAGACAATAAAAACAAATACTATGGGAACTATTAATATGCTAGGACTCGGGAAACGGGTCGGAGCTAAAGTTTTAATTGCCAGTACATCGGAAGTATACGGGGATCCCGAAGTCCACCCTCAACCGGAAACTTATTGGGGTCACGTGAACCCAATTGGACCTCGGGCTTGTTACGACGAGGGGAAAAGAGTTGCCGAAGCACTTAGTTACGCTTACGCCAAGCAAGAAAACGTAGATGTCCGAGTTGCCCGAATTTTCAATACCTACGGTCCCCGAATGCACATGAATGATGGCAGAGTCGTTTCTAATTTTGTTCTTCAAGCTCTTCAAAATCAAACTATGACCATTTACGGGAGTGGAAAACAAACACGATCTTTTCAGTACGTTTCTGATTTAGTCGAAGGCTTAATTGCTCTCATGAATTCAAATTATACTCAACCGATGAATTTGGGCAACCCTGTCGAACACACTATTGAGGAATTTGCCGTGGTCATCAGAAACCTAGTCGGCAATACCAAAAGTGAAATCGAAAGACTCGACCCTGTTGAAGATGACCCACAAATGAGACGTCCTGATATCACTCGGGCTCAAAAAGAATTAAAGTGGAAACCAGTCGTACCTCTAGAAACCGGACTTTTGAAAACTATTGATTATTTTAGGAAAGAATTGCAAAGGTCTAGTCACACGGAGAGAAATATATTTCAGCCTCAAGATCTTAAGTTGGCAGAAGAATTAATACTGTGAATGCTTTTGTTACAAATTCGAGAGCTACAAATCTAATGACAAGTTACGACTTATTCTAACCAAAAGTGCAGATCTGCAATGCAAACATGACATGACAAGTTAGTCAATTGTACCTTTATCGAATTATTCTATATTCTATTTAATCAGCCAAAGATAACGTTTTTTGCTATTTATATTTTATTCGGGGAAATTACAAAGGTGCTTCGGTTTGTATTATATGAGGGCGGAAGATTGTATTAAAACTATTAGTATTGTCCAAATATTCTACGTATTAAATTATATATCTATTTATGTTACGGAATTTTCCGAGTATTCATTTCCTCTAATTATTTTTGTCTATTTGTGCATTATTAGTAGGCATCAGCAATACAAAACTCTAAAGAATTTATTGCCTTGCATATTTTTATTAAAGCATTTCCTGTGCGATCTCTATTTTCATCACAAAGGCTGCAGGGATAGATTTTTCTATAACATTTCACGAAGATTCTAATTAGAAATGCAAAATTTAATCGGTAATTCAATAATCCTGATTTAATATCTTGTTGTGGACGTGTTTATTGAAAGGGTTAATTAAATGAGGTTAATTTAACTATTCAATTACATTATAGGATTAAAAATAAAAATAGCTACATTAGTAATTAAAGACTTATTATTAAAGGGGCTTAAAAAATAAGTAAAGTGTCTTAAATAATCTTTTTTTATGGCTTATAATGAAATAAGCAGCCACTATAATTAATTTGGCTAATTTTGCAGGCTTAAAAACTAGGTAAATTAGCAGCATGTCTAATCTAAGTTGCATACATGATAATGCATGATGTCTATGCATGCACACATGTATGCTATGATGCTTATGCATGATAAAGTTAATTTCTTATCTATTTTGCAAAACTTTTAATGATTTCATAAAATCAGAGTGGATTGATTGGAAGATTACTTTTGAACGTGCATTCTGCTATGTTCGACGTGCACATGTCTAATATTCCAAAAACGAGAAAAGGATACATTTTCCAGCAGCGGTGAAAAATGTTCCGTTAGGGCAAAGAAGAAAGCGTGGGCGACCAAGAAGGTGTACTAGTCGAGTCGTTGCTTTGGTCGAGGTGAGTACGTGTGAATTGCAGTTCCGTCTAATTCGTCGTTTTCAAGGTGTCAAAGTACAGTTACCTGACTATTTTTTGGATCTGACATGTGCGCCCCATGAAGAGCTACCGGAATAGGAAACTCTCGGATTCAAAATTTCAGGTTCTCTTTTGAAAAATCGAAATTTTAATTCACATGGCATGCCTTGGAATTTGTGGAAAATGGCGCTTAATACATGGAATTGGACTTGGACTGAACAAATTACCGTCCAATATGCAAATTAATGCAGATCAACTAATCTAAACTAGTCAAATTCATTCACATTCAATCTGACGGGCTCAACTCAAGCACTCTCCAGCGTTGTGCACAGTTTTCAATGTACACGTACTCACGCATCGCACAATATGTATCGCACACAAGAACGAAAGCACGACTCGGCTCCCCAACTGCATTCCGTTGGGTAATAATTAGGTATATTTATAATTAACATATTTGTAAGGTTTAAGATTATTACTCACATATATACTATAATTGGCAATTATATACTATATTGTATTTCGTCTAAAGGTTACTTAATTACTAAAGTATCTTCGAGGTATATAGACCGTAGGGTGAATGTATAAGACCATGCGCGCTTTGTTTGCGCTGCAACCGGCGGCATTCCTTACATTATGTCTCTCTCTACTCTTGAATTCGTGTATCTTGCAGACTGCATAAATTATACCAGTGAATAATAATAATACATTTTGCTCTTCTGTACATCTTTCCTCTAATATTGTAATTCCAGGTTGTACTTTCAGTGAAGTTATGATATGTACTTGTATATGTGATGATGGAGCTGCCTATGACCTTTATTGATAATAAAACCAATACCAATACCAATACTAAAGCTTTACTGATGTAGCTTAAACGTATGATAATGATGATGTAACCGGACACTGATTAACAAACTATTATTACTAATTTTAACTTATTATTAATTGATTTAGTATAGTATACATGACTGAATATAAGTTTTCATTTAAAAAAATTTCCAATCAATTTAAGACGGATTAAATACATGTAATAAGCCTCATTCCAATATTGTCTGCTACTTTCCTTCTAAGCCACAATAAATAAGTTTTTAAGACCGAATCCAGAAATTTTATGCCCCATTAATTAGCATCCGTAATTAAAAAATGATTTAATGTATAATTTAAAATATTTATTCTTCTGTAGCAATTCCATTCCCTATTTTCTGGGTTTCAAGTTGAGCCACATCCCTTCTTCGGGTTTTAAGTGCAGTTTTCCGAATTTTATTGGGATGCTTGTCTTTGAACTCGGCTCTAGGATAAAATTTTGTACCAACTTTGCAACAGCAACTTTTCCTTCCACCAAAGCAAATCACATAGCTAGAAAAGACAATACAGACTACAATTCGACTTTTACTTATATATTCATACCTATATATTCAACTTATACTATATTCAACTTATGTATTCATATTCTGAGAAAAGAATGAAAAAAATACAAACCGATGCAATTTCTTGGACCAGCACCAAATGGCAAGTAGGCGTAGGGAATAAAATATCTCCATTCTTGGTTTTCTTTAATGGACATCATATCTTTTAAGAATTTGTCATTCCTCTGGCAGTCAAGGGTCTTCCTGTTGACGAAATAGTCGAAATCTTACACCAATATCCGTTTTATCAAATCCAGGTCAACCGGCAGGAATACTGGGTTGTGGAAATCTTCAAATCCTCCAAAGGCAACATTTTTCTCTCGAAGTTTTCGGTACATTCGAGAATCTAATTCGTTCATACGGATCTTAAGAGTTATTCTGTCCAACAAACTTCCAATCTCATCTTTCTTCACTAACGTCACTCCTCTCTTTGGCCAAAAATTTGATTCCTTGTTGTAATATTTCAATATAAAGTAAGCCGACACCACCGGCACAACAATTATTCCAATTATTAGCCACATTCTTAACTTTCAATCAACTCTCCCAATTTTTTGTGGATTAAAATTCTTCCAATGTACGTGTTTTTGTCAAGAATGTTTATTTAACCATAAGGTGTACACAGAAAAATGTAGGAACATTATTTTTGACATACTTGACTCGAAGTTTTTAGTATTATTCAATAGTATGTGTGTGATTTTGTTTTTCCTACCATTTGTACCTAGGTACTTAGTATCTTTGATGCTTTATAATACTGATATACCAAAGCAACAGAAATAACCTTGAAACGTTGAAGCATGGAATACATGTAGAGGGACCAAGGCGAGGATGGCAATGGAGTGCTGGGGATAGAATGTACAGAGCATTGATTTTACTTGAAGTGCCTAATACTGCATGTCTGTTATAATCTCAACTTTTGACTGTCCGCACTTTGCTAGTATAGAATGGAATGTAGACTGAATAATTACTCCAATATTGATAGTACAGTGCAGTCCGAAGTATTTTGCATATAATACTCATTTTAAATAGCAATACCAAGTGTACACTAATATACCAATTATAATTTTGTAATCATTTATATGTATGTCATATTAGCATGCATTGTTTGTAGATATTGCAATATGCAAAGTATATGCAAAAATAGGAAAATCTATTGGCTTGTATTTAAATGTACTTCAAAAATCTCAGTTTACTTCAAGAAAAACAATTGCTTTATCTCATATATAAGTACATTTAGCCTATACATGGTTATCCAGTCTTAAGTATCTTTACTCAGAACTGATAGTAAACATTTACCTTAAGTTTTAATGCAATTTCCTAATATTTTAGTACATTTAGCTCAAGTAAAGTACAAAATCCTCGCTATACTTGAGGTAAATGTACTAAAACATTAGCAAATGCATTAAAACTTGAGACAAAGGTGTAATTATCAGTTGGGATTAATAATACGTGAGTCTGGATAATTGTTTGTTAGCTAAATGTATTTATAAGAGATAAAGCAATTATTTTTGTTGAGGTAAACCGATTATTTTTGAGGTGCGTTTAATTTCTCCACATTTCTATATGCTACTGCTACACGCTGTACATTCGTACTAAGTTTTCAACGGGACGGATTCTTCTTTTCTTTCTTTATTTTCCCGAATCATCTTCAGTCTACAGTCCTTATAACTTTCAATATGATCTCTTGGATCACGAAGAGGTAAAGCAGAACACTGAAAGGCATAAACGTTATATTTTAAGAACAGAGCCACAATTAAAATGAAATGTACCTGAATTTAATTACAGTATCCCTAAAAATATTTATTAAATTCCACCTTGCAGTTTTCCCTCAACTTATAGGCATTTGGAAGCCATTGTTCAAATTGAGTTTGCCTAAATTCACTCTTAGGATGACTAGAAAACCATGCAATATCTAGTGGGTCATCAGTATCTGTAAAGATAGCCATCTTGGCCCAAACGGCTGGCGCAGCTCGTACATCGAAACACGCCTGTAGAAATTAATGCTTACTTGAGTATTTTTATATCTTGAAAATTTTTATTTTTAATATTGTGCTTATTTATTAATAATATAAATTTTGCTATTCTTGATATCCTTGCATAGATAATATTATTTTCTTTTCCTTGCATTCTTATATTTGTATTTAGATTAATTTTATTAAGAACTGAAAATAATCACTTAATACTGGATTAAAATTAAATTACACTTGTTGTAAGGAAATTTCATAAATAAGAGGAAAAGTGAATATTATTTAGTGGAAAACGATTATTTTTCAAGCTGTTTTGTAATTCAGGATTAATAGATTAAATTCAGGGTAAAAATAATTATTTTCGGGTGCGGTAAGTAGCAACCTGAAATTGCATACCTTTGCAGCTAACTGCAATCCAACTTCATCCGCTTCGGACTCCAGAGAACGGTTATAAGGGAGTTCAAGTAGATATTTGGCAATTTTTGATGAAATATAGTGAGACAAGGCAGATGAGAAAGCATCCAATGGAAGTAAGGCCCATATTGCAACCAAAGGGATGACAAAAAGTATATCCAAAATGTGCACAATGCTCACAGTTTCACACTGACAATTATCTTTAATTAATTTTTAATTTTTACAAACACTGCAATACGGTAGATTCAGTTTCAAGGAAAATATGTAATAATTAAGACTTATTTCGAGTGTAGTTAAATTTCTTTGTTTAAGACTTACCCCGTGGTTCAAAATGACATGAGACATTTCATGTCCTAAGATTACAGCAAGTTCGTCATCCGTTGATAGTAAATTCAGAATACCAGTGTACACAAAAATGTATCCGAACTGATAGAAAAAAACCACAATGCAAATAATACATGCTTTTAAAGTGAAAAACTGAAGAGGTTACATTTATACCGGAAGGACTACCGCATTCAGAGTATCATCGTCTTGAATCACGGCTATGCTCCATTTTTTGCTCCGAATCTGTTCCAGGTCGGAATTTGCTTCAAGTAATTTATTGGCAACTCGTTCCACTCTCTGGAAATTTTTTTTCTCTTCTGCTTTTCCTTTTATTTTCCCTTCGTGCTGCTGTACAAGCTAGAATTTTTAATAATGCATTAGAATTAAAATTATCATTTCCAAATTCATCATGCGGACAAAAAGATTTTCTTGTGCTAAAACTAAATGCAGGATATCAATACATATTTTGCACAAATAAATAAAGTTTTTCATGAGTTTGAAATTTCCTTACAGCCTGTAAACTTATTTTTGCAATTTCAGAAAACTGTTCTTCAGTAAATGCGATAAATTGTTTTCTTTTAGTAATAGGAGTTTCCTGTAGATGTGCATCGTAATATAGGTAGGCCCCCGTACCAGCACCTCCAAATAAGACTATAATTAACCAGCATTGAATTAAGCACAGATTTACTACAATTTTTTTATAATTACACTTTAGGCAAATACTTCTTTAAATGTTTGGTTGCGTTTTTATTTTTTGAAAATAAATTACCGATTGTAAACGCTTTGTACTTTTTAGCTCTCTCCACAATTTTAAGTTTCGTTTCTTGGGACAGCCTTTGCCACCAAGATTTGGCAGCTCTTGCACCAATCGCAGAACCATATTTAATGAATTTAGCCATTAGTAATGCTACAAGAGGTGGAAGAGCTTGTTTTGGAATAGACGTCCTGAAATATCTAACAGTAGAGTTATTGGCTGTCACAGGAAGTGTTGTTGCTTTACATAAGAATAGAAAGATTTTACAGACATTCCTATGATTTTCATGAAAAAGTTTGAACAAAAGCATTTTTAATACTTACTTCTAATTTTGGAGACTCCTCCCCTTGCAATAGGGGACAGAAGAAAAGTATTGAACGTGTTCCATGATAAAACAAAGTTTTGAAACATTTTGAAAATAGGTTTTAGCCAGTATAAACGCCACCAGTTTTTGTAAAATCATCAGGCCGTGTTTAAATAGATTATCGCACTGAACTATGAATAAAGAACTTTGTCACTTCAGGGATTAATAACAATAATTTTACTGTGTTATGTTGCAGTTTTAGGCACAAAAGACAAAAATTGAGTTCACGAACAAGACATATATAGTCTCAATGTGTTAATCAGATATCAAAGTCACTTCCAAGCTATATCTAAAGGCCAATAGTTATCTTCTTTTTATTTATCTTATCTGAATGTACCTTAACACATTACGTGCTTTGCTCACTATATTTTAACAATTATTCTATTTTTAGTATAGATAACGGTAATGAATGAATAATTACAGTGTATTATGTAATGGCTTTAATTGAAGTTAACGTCAAAAATAATCGGGTTACCACAAGAAAAATAATCGCTTTACCTCATATAAATACATTTATATAATAAATATTTATCCAGTCTCAAGTATCAATACTCCGAACTGATGATATACATTTGCCTCAAGTTTTATTGCAATTTGCTAATGTTTTAGTACATTTACCCCAAGTATAGTGAGGATTTTGTACTCCACTCAAAATGCCAAATAATTCGGATAGGTGGCTTAATCATGATTTTCATTTGGTGGTAAATCCATTTGTTTGGTGGCGCATTTAAAATATCTTCGTACAAAATTTCCAAAAGGAAATTGGTATCTTCCCTTTATACATTAAAATTAGTGCAACAACGTAAAGTTAGAATTTAGGCTATAATATAAGTTTATATAACATAACTTTTTTTATTAATCCATTTTTATAAAGTAGTTTTACTGTCTTTATTCTTTGAATTACCTCTACCAATTATATCTTTTTGCAAATATATAATTAAAAATTCTTCTGTGACAGTTTTCTTAAAGATATTAACTAAAAGGAGATTTGTATTAGAAATGGAAGAAAATGCAAGAATATTGTATTATACCTACATTTAGTAAAAGGAATGTAGGAACTTGTAAAGAATTCTATGGTTTATGAGGTGGAAGGTTAATATTTTTGGGTATGGTTACATATCCGAAGTTATGATCAAAGTCGACACAGTAGACAGCAAGCCAATCAATATCGTTGAACGTAAGATCTGCCGGAAGAACCAGTTCAATGTCTTGATTGTCGTACCCTTCCAAAACATCCAGACTGCCTTTTTCATTGGGGGTCTTCCTTCCACTGTCATCTGGAGAGGTTCCTTTCCCCACCCAGAAGTAGGCATCGGGTCCAGCTCCATCGTACCGAAAGTTCTTGATTGAAATCCTCCTCGTGTCCATTAGGGTCACTTTCCCCGAAGAAACTTTATGAGCCAGTGTCTTAAAGGACCCAATTTCAACCGGAGCTGCTTGTTTTGTTGTTTTTACACTTTCGCTTAAAATTTCCACAGAAAAAAGTCCCAGAAAAAATATTTGCAGAAAAATTCTTGTGTGTCGATCCATTCTGAGGAGTTTTTATGGATTATTTTACGGATTCCTTAGGAAAAAGAGAATTTCGCTGTTTGCTTTGAGAAGTATGAATGATTAGTGACTGAAATAGGTTCGTGGTTTTGTTAACTTTCGTAAGATGTAATTAAATCAAGCTCTCCAAGTCACTTTCACTCTTCCCGACGGATATGGTCATCAGAAATGTAATAATGCATGATCATTCTATTGTGTTGAGTCATGAATTGCTGTGCAATATTCAAATGCACTTCCTCATCAACCATCTCAGGTGTGTCATCTCATATTTAATTAAATCATCACAATGGGTGGTAAATATTCCTGCCTACGATCGACATTTATTACTGTTCAACACTGAATTGGATTACTTTCTCATTTTAACCTACTTTGAAAAGGGAATTTGCCATTTGCTCCAATTTCGTAAATAAATGGTACAGAAATTACTGGATTGCATTATTTTCTCTTGATTATAGTATGCTTTTTAATTGAGTAATTTTTCTGTTATGCTTATTTATTAGCATATTATTGAATTATTAATATATTACATCATTGCACATCGTTACTTGTGTCATTTCGTATTATTTACATCTGTTTTGTATAAAAATAGTCTATAAACTGTGTGGTTACACTTTCAATGTAGGTTAGGAACTTGAAATCCAGTTGCTATCCTAAACAATGAAATATCTAAAAATCTTTTGCTCAATTAAGAATGCATTATTATTTCTAAATGCTATTTCTGCTCTAATACAGTAATTAAATAACAAAAAGATATTAAATATAGCTGCCATTATTGTATATTAGGAACTTCAATATATCTTTAAAGTCAGGACATTCTGTTCGCCTAATTTTATCTACTTTGCAATAGTAAGGCACAATTTATCCTATTCATTTCATAATTAACGTAATTATATATACGAAGGTCTATTTTTAATTTTTTAACTATTAGGTAACTTTCATTAACTTTTGATGAGTATACTATTATTAACAATAAATTCTTTGTAATATAAACAAGTTAAATCAGATTATAATATTAATATTCAAATTACATAATGACTCTATTACTCTTTACTCTACATTAGATTCTTTATAATTGGATTAATAAATATACCAGTAGTTACTAGGGCTCATAAAGAAATTAAACTACGGTTGAGAAAATGATTTAATAAATTCCGGATCAAACATAATTGCACAAGTAGCAGAATTTTCAGGGCTGCTTGGTGGAGTTGGGATTTCTTCTAAGGGGCGGACACCTTCAAGTTCCATGTACTCCTAAAATTAATTAAAAATACAATTTTTTAATTTACAATTTTCAGTATTTATTGCCTATGGGTCTAAAATTTATTAAAACTAACCGTTCCGGATGCAATATACAAAATCCTCCCGATATCTTCTACAAGGTCACTAAAACTTGGACGGGCAGCTGGGGCTTCCATCCAACAGTCTCTCATAATTAAGTACCTATGTAAATCACAGACATTACATAATTATTTATAAAATACATTTAAGAATATTGAACATCTTAAGAAAAAATTTAACAATTTCGATTTGACTGTAAATTACAGAAATTACATAATTATTCATAAAATATATTTTTTAAGATTACTGAATATTTTAACAATTTCAGGTTGACTTACAGTTCTGTTGGACAATTAGACGGCTGATCCATTCTTCGACCAGATTTTAAAAAGTCCAATAATTTATTAACATCAGGCATAGATGGGTATGGTGTTCCACCAAGAGTTACGATTTCCCATAGTAAAACTCCATAAGACCAACTGCAAGAAGAAAAAAATTTTTTAGAATTCTTTTACCATAATTAAGCAGAGAATTTGCATAGAATAAGTAATGGGGGAGTACATGTCAGATTGTGTGGTGTAAACTCGGTGAAATAAAGTTTCGGGGGCCATCCATTTCACAGGAACTCTTCCATCGCTCTTCTTTCTGTAGTAATCGTTCACAAAAGTGCTTCTTGTCATTCCAAAATCAGCAATTTTGGCAATTTTTCCTTCTGAGACGAGAATATTTCTTGCAGCTAGATCTCGATGGACATACTAAAGCAGAAAAACATTGCAAAATGTTAAATGGTATCAATTAAACTTATTTTTAATTGTAACTCATCATTATTTGCACACAAATTAGGTTAAGTCTAAGAGAAAAGTACGTGCTACTTATAAAATCTTAAATTAAATGCAATTATTTTGCATTTTTAATAATTATTATTGTAGATTCTACCTTATGCTCGACTAGGTAATCCATTCCTCTTGCGACTTGAAATGCAAATGACATTAAATCTCTAAAAGTCAAAGTTTCATCGTCTTTCATTGCATTTTGGGCTGAGACGTCAATAGGAATAATTGTATTCTGCAAATTTTTCTTTGGTCTCTCGTATAAAAATTGATGTCGGTTATTTCTAAGATGGTCTCTCAAATTTCCGTTCTGGGCATACTCCATTATAACCAAAAGCTCTCCATTTTGAGTACAACAGCCAAGTAGGTTGATTATATTGTGGTGTCTTCCAAGTTCCTTCATTGTTTCCATTTCAGAAATCAAATCTATCATCTCAGCATCGGTATGGGTTTCTAAAAATGGAATAAAAGCTGTAAATATTAAAAATTATTTTTCAAATTTTCAAAATAAAACAATCGATCCCTACTAACTTTTCAGTGATTTCACAGCAACTGTAGATATCAGTCCCTTTTCAATAATTCCATCTGCACTTCCCTGTCGCACTTCTCCGAAAGCTCCTTCCCCTAAATGTTTACCTAATATTAACTTATCCCTAGGAAATTCCCACGCGTGGTCAATCGGCAGTTCATACTCCTGTCCAGATTTATTTGATTCTCCGTATCTTATATTCACTTCTGGTATCAACTAAACAAAAATTTTACCAAATTTTAGAAATAGAATTCCAATTACACGATATTTATCTAAAATTATACTGGATTGCAGAGAATATAAAATTTTTATGAAAATTTTCAGCAAAGAAAGTATTTTAGTATTTAAAACATTGCAGAAATTAATTATAAATTGAAAATCATTGTAGTTTTACTTACAAATACTTGCTCTTTGTCCTCGGCTGGTTTTCTGTCAATAACAATTTGTTTCGTCCAATTCGGTGGTTTGGGAGGAAAGTCCAGTACTGAAGGTCGGCACCTTAAAATTTTCCAAAAGTTAACAAATGTAGGCATTTAAGTACCAAATTAGTATAAAATAAGTAGACACAAATCTTTTAAACACCAAATGCTTATACTTTTGAGGCATAAAATACAAGACTGTTCAAAAGATCCATATTTTTGGGCAGTTTATCTTTATTCTACCATTAAAATATTAACTGCGTAATAATATGCATGATTTATGCGATTTAACTAACGTTTTGTTGAGTTACTAATGAAAACAGAGAAAGAAAACCGGAAAAAACGTGGATAATAAATAAATAATCAGTAATTTTAGTAACTGCGTTACATATATTTAACGTTTCTCGTTTTGAAATGCACTAATTAGAAGAATTATCGACTTTTCACCTTTGGAAAGGTAAATGACGATATTAATTCTGTTTAAAATCATTGATCTCGTATAAATTGCGCACAAAATCTTATTAATAGGAGAATTTGGAAGGAAAAAGTAGATGTGCTTACGGGTGCTGGCATTTGTAGCAATTAATAATGGTGAGCAATAGAGCGCAGACGACGACAGCTCCGATGGTTACGACGATGAGAAGCGGGATGCCACTTTTTACCTTTTCCTGGACCTCCATAGAGTCCCCGGTGAATTCTATAACATAATATTAGATTTTTACAAGAGAGTTACAAATGTAAGACATGACGGTTATGGATTTCTTAAAAAATGGTTATTTATGCATACCTTGGAGAACTTCGATGTAAGCACTTCTCATTTGTTTGCCAAAAGTATTGGCTGCAACGCAACTGTACCAGCCTTCGTCAGAAAAAGTGATGTTTTCCAGAATTAGAACGTGTTTGTTATTCAATAGATTCTTATCACTCGTTCGCGACTACAAAAAAGAACATAATTGATGTTTCACAGCTTTATTTCTTCATTTACAAATCTCAACTCGTGTTCCGAACTTATTTGTTTATATCTAACCAAAAAAGAACGTTTTAGCCTGTCAAATCTAATTTACCTGAACTCTTTCACTTTGGTACATGTCCTCTGCAGAATGCCGAATCCAAGATAAATCATATTCAGAGTCACTCAGGATCTTCACATCCAACCGAACTGTTTCACCAACAAGAGCTGTTTCATTCATCGGGACAACCGTAAATATCGGCTTTGTTGGAAGTCTTGCTGCACAAATCCAATTATAAAATCAACAATTAATGCATTTTCCAAGACATTATTGAACAAATTACTTATATAATCATTTTCCCACCAATTTACTATTAGCCCAAAAATACGAAGTAGTAAAATAGTAAGAATATTTTGAAATATACGTGAAAATTCTGTATTTTTGGGAAGAAACTGAATATTTCTGGAATTTAGTAATGATTTTTCAGAAGAAATTTGTAATGTACGTTTAAAAACGATAATAAAACTATTTTCGTTTGTGGTAAACTCATTAATTCTGGTGGCACCTTAATTCTTTTTATGAACACGTTGTACAATTATTTGAAAAGTCGGCAAATGCAGAACTTCGCCATAGATTTTTACTTACGAACAACTTCGAATCGAATATCATAATGAATTTTAGTTCCATTTCCATTGGTTGCTTCACAAGTGTACTCCCCTTGATCTGTAGGAGTCACATCTTTGATAACAAGAGCATTTTTCTTAATAGTATGTTGATACCCCAACATTCTAAATGGTACTCCATCTTTTAACCAATTTATTTCCGGTTTTGGATATCCTTTGGAACAAGAAAACATTATTTACATTAGTATATTAACCACCAGAATACAAAAGGGGCAAATTTAAACGAACTTCAAAAATAATCGGGTTACCTCGAGAAAAATAATCATTTTCCTCATATAAATACATTTAGCTAATAAATATTTTTCATTTTCCCAAGTATCATTACTCCAAACTAATAATATACCTCTGCCTTATGTTTTAATGCAATTTGGTAATGTTTTAGTACATTTACCTCAAATTTAGTGAGGATTTTGTACTCTACTTGAGCTAAATGTACTAAAACATTAGTAAATTGCATTAAAAGTTGAGGTAAAGGTATATTATCAGTTTGGAGTAATGATACTTGAGACTGGATAAATATTAAGTAGATAAATGCATTTTATATGAGGTAAATTGATTATTTTTCTTGAGGTAAACCAATTATTTTTGAGGTAGGCTTAAATACAAGCCAATACAAAAGTATGAAAAGCTTGTAAAATTACCTTTGACATTGCAATAAATGGAGACGGTGACCCCTGCAGTTTTGAGAACATAATGAGTCATCGGTTTCTTCCTGATTCCCAAATCGAAGCATAGAAATGGATTTGTATTATTAGGATCCAAGTACACCTTGTAGTTAGCACAGGACATGTTTTCATCCTTAGAAGTTGTTTCCAGAAGCAATCCATCTTCATAATCTTCCTCGTCGAATTCTTCTCCCCCAACATCATTGACTTCTTTTTTGGGTTTTCCAACTACATTGATAGAAACATTTCTTTGAATCTTATAGTTCTCCGATGGCATGCTAATGTCACATTCGTAGACCCCAGAATCGAATTCTTGAGCTTTTATCAACTGTAAACTAAAAAGTAACCAAGAAAGTAAATAAACATTCACAGAAACACGGATTAATAATTTTTGGTTCAAAAAAGAGTTAATTAGTTTTTACTTAAGGTTGGAGAAGATTATCGTCGGATAATCCTCTGGATCCATCATGACTCCATCTTTGTACCAATTCGTTTTCGAGCTGCTCAACCATTCATCTGGGGTCACGCAAATAATTTGAATATTTTCTCCTTTTATTACATCCACTTTCGGATTTTCATTGTCATTCAGATCTGAAAAAAGGAATTGCAAACAAAATCTTAATAATTTAAAAAATCATTAATTGTAATCATAAAATGTAATCCTGGGCCTATTTTTAACTCTTTCAGAGTAACTTGATACTTAATACATTTATCCTATTGAGTATTGTCCAGTTATATATTGCTTTACCGATATTGCTTGTTTGGGAGACCATATCTCTGCTTCGGGATATACATATTATCGAATGACAGATGGTTGCTGTTACCGCATATTAATTGTTTACCTTACTTTATTGAATCAAATGGGATTTCCCTTTGATTTCTAGAAAAATGACTTAAACCTAGAATAATATTTGTTAGAATCTAATTTGCGTCTGTAAAATAGCCGCTTCTACACAGAACCATCTGTTCAGAATAATTAATAAAACCAACTGAAACGGATTTTTATTTCAAAATCAATTACTGTAATTCTTGTACGTAATTTTCATGCTATTAAATTGCTTCCGGCTTAGTCAGTCTTATTTATTCTGCATGCAAAAGTGGATACAAACTAAAGTTGGGTAAATATTTCTATTTTCATGTATTTTCATAATACTTAGGGACCATTCTGGGCAGAAAACTGTACTAGGTAAGTAAATAAGTCATAAATATTGTCTACTCTTAGCGTAAATGGGAAATACGATAAGAACAATGAATCCTATTGTATACCCAGTCCACTCTGAAAAGTTTTCCTTACGTGATATATGTCATTTAGAAAAGTATAGAAGCGTAATATGAGAAAAGTGACCATTCTAAATGAGTCCTAAGCCTATTATACTTACACATATCAAGTATCAAGATACAAAATGGTCAAAACCCAATCCTTACTTATAAATACATACTGTGCTGCACAAAATACAATATTACAGACTTTTCTTAGTGGATAGGCAAAATAAATATTTTGTACAACACCGGTTTTTGGTATATTTATTATTGAAACAAAGATTTAGTAACGAAACTTTAATTTTAATAAAGAATTTTGATTTACAATGGTCAAAATTTAATCCTTGCTTATAAATACAAATTGTGCTGCACGAAATACAATATTACAGACTATTCTTGTCAAAAATATTTTGTAAAACACCAATTTTGTATATATATTTGTTATTGAAACAGAGATTTAGTAATGAAATTTGAATTTTAACAAAGAATTTTGATTTAAATCGAATTGCAATTGATAAATTGGTTAGAAAGATGTAAAATGTGGACAATTCCGGGAGTATTTGTATGGTCACCTTGAAAAAAGGCGTAAATTAAGTTGAATAAGGAGAGTGTCATGTCAGTAACCCTCGGACTAGAACCAGATGAGCCTCCTGCCGTCAAATCCCATTTGAGTCAGCTCAAGATTCAAAACAGCAGCCTCCTACTCCAAATGTATTAAGTTTCTAATGGAATCCACACTCGGCTAGGCATTATACTCCTTGCGAGCATATTGGACACGAGTAAAAGATGGATTTTGATTGAAATGAAGTTTAGGGCAAAGTCAGTTAATAAACTGACTGTTTTCTGTTTGTTCATTTCATTTGGCATGCATGAGTAGAGCTTCGGAGTAATAAAGCTAAATATACTGTTTATCCCTTCCCATATACAAAAATACAACCAACACTCACAAACATAACAAATTCAACGAATGTCTTGTGCTTACAAACACTATACACAGATACACAGATTTTATAATGCTGTGTTGTGCACTAAATCAGTCGTGCCAGTAAAACTGCTGATAATATAAACAACAGAAAAATGGGATCTGTTTTCTTGTCAAAGGGTAACTCAAACTAAACATCACAACTAACTACCAACCGGCACCAAACCATTTCCCATTCTAACCCACCTAAAAAATTACAACCTCTTTTTATCAGTTTCCAACTAAATCGTATGGGGCAATCGGAAAAACGGTAGAAAGATAAAAAAACGCCATTTAAACATTTCACTACCGAATAAAGAAAACTGTGTTATCACAACCGAACTTGTAATCCTGATAAGGATCTTGTATTGTATATGGTCCTGTAATTTGAATTGCCCTGTAAATATTGTATTTTTCCATGTAATATTAAAATTATCCTGTATAAATTGTATTTTTCAAGTAATTTTAAAACTGTCCTGCAAAAAGTGCATTTTTCCATTGAGTAATAAGTTATTCTGTAAAACCTGTATTTTTCCATTGAGTTATAAATTATTCTGTAAAAATTGTATTTTTCATTGAGTAATAAATTATTCTGTAAAAATTGTATTTTTCATTGAGTAATAAATTATTCTGTAAAAATTGTATTTTTCATTGAGTAATAAATCATTCATTCTGTAAAATTTGTATTTTTCATTGAGTAATAAATTATTCTGTAAAAATTGTATTTTCCATTTAATATTAAAATAAACTGTAAAAATTGTATTTTTCATGTAATATTGAGATTATCCTGTAAAAATTGCATTTTTCCAGGAGGTAGCATTACAATAACTGTAAATACTGAAGTTTTTATGGAGTATTAAAGCTACCACGTAAATATTGTATTGTCCATGAAATAGTAGGACTACCATGTAAATACTGCACTTTCCAAGTAATAAATATTGTATTTTCCCATGTGATATTATAACTATCATGTAATTATTGTATTTTCCATGTAATATTATAACTACCATGTAAATGCTGTATTTTCCATGTAATATTATAACTACCATGTAAAGAGTTTATTTTCCATGTAATATTAAAATTACCGTGCAATTATTGTATTTGCCATGTAGGATTAAGTTTACCCTGTAAACATTGTATTTTTCCATATAATATTAAAATAACTCTGTAAATATTAGGTTTCTCCACATTACTCATGTTTTCACACAAACTGACTTTTACAATTGTAAACTGAATAAAAATATTAAAA
Source organism: Yoshiicerus persimilis (assembly GCA_020352615.2). Classification (NCBI taxonomy): domain Eukaryota; kingdom Metazoa; phylum Arthropoda; class Collembola; order Entomobryomorpha; family Tomoceridae; genus Yoshiicerus; species Yoshiicerus persimilis. The sequence continues at coordinate 12,092,823 of CM036941.2, forward strand.
CATTGCTAAAATTTACAATAGATTCCCTAATTACTGAAACAGTCCCATTTAAAACCAACTTTCGTTTCACCATGGTACAGTTTTTTGTCCGCTAACTGTTTACTATGGAAAAGCTAAAATGCAAAGCTCGAACGTCTAGGAAAAAAACTCGGTGGCAATGTCTGTGACGATTTCAGAGTGTATATTTTGTGTATATAATGGCATAAACTACTATTAGGAATAAATACAACGTATTAGTAGTACTATAATTGTTCTCGAAAGGGTATTATTATGCATATAGATGATTTTAGTTTAGTTCTTGTTCAAGTATATAAATTTAATGTTCTTAGCATTGTGTGTATACTGCAGTAAATAAATAGAAGGTAGTCTCTTACTAATTGTAAGTTTGTACACAGTTATAGTGATTGACTGTTGTGAATTGTGAAGAGTGAGTCTTGCTCTACTTCTATTTCCTTTCATCATGGACACATAGTATGTATAATTATAAGTTGTGTATTTCTACGTATGCACAATCTGTATATAGTTATAAGAACTGAAACAGATCCTATATACGCTATGCACAATAATTATGAAGGTCTGGAACAGTCCCAATATTTTCAGCAGCCTCCTCCTGACTCCTGCTTGCATTGAACAACTTCCATCTGGAAACCAAAATCTTGCCGAGATCTGCTCTCCTTTACTTTTCCCATTTGCCTTTTCTTCTACTTATTCAAGCCCCTACCATTCTAATACACATTTGTTTCAATAATACAACTTATACATATCATATATGCAATCCCACAGTTTGTAACTAAACAACCCTAAATGGATTATGGCCCGATAACAAAAAGAAACATGAAAGGGTACATAAAATCCTCGTTTTACATTAAAAACACATTATTTTTGGTACATTTGTGTACTATTTCAATATTTGGATTAAATGCAATTATAAATACTTTCTTACTTTGAAAAGGTAAAACTTTTTTGGCCTTCTTTTACAATTTCTATGGTAGAATTAATAAGAAATATAGTATTAGTCATCCAGAAAACTTTAAAAGGATTTGAATTATTCAATTAATCCATAAGGATATATTTACGGAGAGGTTGTAAAGAAAAGGAAACAGCAAAGGAAACTAAAAATATACTTTTTAGGGATGTCGCTTCCCCTAACCATTTTTTATTCCTATGACTAATCGTGATACTTTCAATGACGACGTAAATATAAGGACAACTCGTGTACACTAAACCGAAATGTAAAGTCACCAGTAATTTATTGCATTATAAAAGAAAATTTAACTCTTTTTACTATCCATCTGACCTGACAATGAGCCAAGTTCCGAATATATTCCTGGACCATTAATTGCTTCCACTCATACTTTTCTTTGGTGATAATTCTGTTGCTTCCCAAAAATAATCAGTTTTCCACAAATGAAAATTGTCAGTTTCTAAACTATATAATCATTTTACCATAGTAGAATTAAAAGAATTCACTTTTCCACAAACAAAATAGCTTTTCCCATATATATCATTGCTTTTACACATTTTTATTGAAAATTCCAGGAGTAAAAAGTAATAAAATATGTGGAAAAATAATATTACTTGTGGAAATATGACTATTTTTGTAAGGAGTGACATTTGTTGCATCACAAAATGATATTATTAGGATAAAATTATTATAATTGTGAAAAATGATTATTTTTGCGGGTAGTTAAATAGAAATTCTTTTGTTTTATGCATTCTGCATATTTTCTGTCCCGGACTACTTAAAAGTTATTTTACCAGGAACAATTTAGAACATAGTACTAGAAAGAATAGTAGTAAATAATGATTCATTTGAGGAGGAAATGAAATCTTTTGCACACATGTTTCTTAGCTGTGCACCGATGGTCAATGAAAATAGAGACGTCTGCCGAGCTTATGCTCGATATTGCTTCTGAGTGAATCTTCCGTTGACTTATGCAGTCACCGTTACCGTTACGACTACAGTTACGCTTACGCTACACTCTTTGTTTCTACATCTGCACAAGTTGTCACAGACATCCACTCCTAACATAATACCTACGAGATGAGTCTAACAGATATTATGTTTACTACTTTTTTCTACATACTCATCCATTCCTTTCTTTCCTTGCAGTCTAATGCAGAAACACAACCTTTATTTAATAATACAAATACAGGGAGTTTCATAATTTCTGCCTGTACCATTTATTTTTTGTCAATATTTAGAAAATTCTTTATTTTTTAACGCATTTTGATTAAAAAATTAAAAAACGACTACTTCAAATACCAAACTTTCAAAAATACATGAAAATGTCTTAATTTGTATTAACTAAAGCAGTTTAAAAATATAAATAATAAAAATTAAGACAATTTCCGTGGGCATTCTAAAAAAACATATTACTAAAAATGGCTAAAACTGGCATTAATCATCGTTTTTCTCCAACAATTTTATTAAATTTGTAAATTCAACGCTGATTTAATATAATATTGCAAAAATAAAAATACAAATTGGCTTGTAAAATATTTTCTAATTGTGGTATTATTTGAATTTTTTGTATAAATCACTTTTAGAATCACTGCCACGAAAAACGCATATAAAGGATTAGCTTATTTATCTATTTGGTTTGTTTATACCACACATATATTGTTGTGTGGAGCATGTTACCGAACTTTCGACTGCCCCTGTACTTGGAATTGAATTTTGAGTGGAATAATGAGCGTCTAGTGAAGAGTGTACTCTTAAATGACACAAAGCGTGTGCTTTATGACTCATGACTGGTGAAAGAGTGAATTGAAGCGTATAGGATTAAATATTTCCTTGGTAAGTACTTTTTGTGTGCTTTTATTTATAGTAACTCGTCCTTTGTGTGTTAACAAGCCTGACTACTAAGTCCGTAGACCCTAGACACACGGAGACTTTGTGTTTCGACTCCACTTGACTATTGAACTAATTATTTGTGATGATTTCCTGTCACGCGTTTCTCATTTCCTAAAAAATTTTCAATTAGGTAAGTTTTTAACGTAAAAGGAAGTAAGTGCATTGGCTTGGTTTGTACAGTGTACTGCATAATGTTCTTAGGTTTATTATATACAGATGTCTGAGGGAACAGGAAGCAGAGTAATAATATGAAGTCTGAAAAGACATGTTCCATTGGCTTGGCAATCGATCTGCATAGATGGTTAGTTAGTTATCTCTGGAAAAAAGTGAGCGACAAGACAGGGAGGGAATTATTATTAGTACTTCTCTACATTATCAGCTCTGTCTTCCTCGTCTCAACTACCGTCCTTCCAAAAACAGACAAGACAGCACAGGTATGTTATTTCTACTCTATAATACGCATTTGGATCACGTCCAGACTAAACCAAATCTATATTCACTCCCAACATAGCCACATACGTACTCAGAACTTATGTACATAAATAACTCGTATAAATAGCCCTGTAGGTAACAATCTCTAATCCTTTACACATTCACTCATTCATAGGTAGCAAATCTACTATTATTACACTCTACTTATATCCAGACATGAACACACCACATAGGCATCACAAATACACTTTTTCAACATTCACAAAAAAGTTACAACACCACAACCCATGCTGATCGCAACAGATAACAGATACTACCAAACTAACTCTAAAGTCCGCTCTACTTAAGAAAAAATATGTACGATGACATGACACTTTTTCAACTACAGTGCAAAAATTACATTCATTACACTATCTCTGAGCATCTTATCACTAATTACAACTTAATAAAAGAATAATCAAGAAAAACAGTTACTAATTAATTTACGGTAATTTAAGTAGAAATCTAAATAAGTGAAGAATTTTTTTTAAATATTGAGGTAGAACAAAGGAAAATTGAGATAGAATAAAAATCCTGACGTAGAAAAACAAAAATTAAAGTACAGTAAAGAAAAACTGAAAGAAACTTAAAAAATTGGAGTAAAAAAGCGCAAATGATTTTAAAGCGGCAATAAAATATGCAGAATTTGACATTAAATGGAAAATAGAAAGAGAAACTTAAAGTAGCTAAATTTCTAGAAAAATAATCCTTTAAAAATACACTTAGATTTGAAAATATAACTAATTTTAACTATTCTGGTGGTAGGTGGGGCATTTAATACAGCATTTGTAAGAACTGTTCAATAATTGATGTTTAATACTCAAGGGGATTTTAAGACTCGGTTTCTCTTTGCCAATAACCATTGGCTTTAAGTTGTATTATGGTGTATTGATTGAAATAGCTTTGTGTTGTAGGTGTACTTGTTGAATGTTAATAGTTTGGGTCGTAAAAGTGAATGTGTATTAGTGCTGTGTGGATAATCTGCTATGGATCGTAATGATTGCTTTGTAATCTGTGGGAAGACGCGTACAATTAGCGTCAAAGGTAGGGGAGATTCGCATAGGTAAAGTAAATGCATTATTGTCTTTTCAGATTAGCTATCTTGAGGCAAGGGAAAAGCAATAGACTATTCAGACAGATTCCTCGAAATCAAGGATGCGAAAACCCATGGGTTGTTCAGCAAAAACTTTCGACCCAAGGGTTCATGTGGGTTTTTGGGTTTTTGGGCATTTTCTACTAAAATAATGTAATATTGTAGATATATATTATCGATATTCCTGCTTTTTTGAGTCACAACATGATAAAAAATGCTAATTTTAATTATAATTATTAACCATGTTTGTGTTTTGCAGCATAAAAAGTATTTTTTCAAAAATGACGGTTTATTTCACATTTTTGCTAAATATAAACCCATAAACCTAAAAACCCATGGGTTTTTAATAAAAAAAGTGTGTCTGGTTTCTGTTTGAAAACCCATAAACCAAAAAACCCTGGGTTTTCGGCATCATTCCTCGCAGTCTTGTCTCATTGTGTTATCGGGGATTGAGACTCCGTGCACCAGATCCATTCATTCTGCAGACGACACGGATTATTCGGATATTCGGAGGATGGAGGGGGATGCACGAGTTGAGTTCCCTCCGCCGTTCCGTTGCCGAGTCTGTTATTCTTACAGACCCATTCAAACTAATGGTACTCTACATTTATATACATACCTCTCCAGTCAACAGTAATTCCTACGGGATGTTTAACCTTTTTTCATCCTCATAAAAAATACTACTTCACCAGATTTCTTAGAATCTGTCAATTAGTCGTTCCTAGTCCAATTCCAACCACTTAGAAATCTTGACAAAGAGTCTACCAGACTAAATTATTCACACAGCTACCAAGTAGCACTAAATTGCATACGTCTCTCACTCATTTAACCACACCGTAAAGCACAACATAATTATCCACACTAATTAAACCCCCGAAATCATATTTTACTCCAACTTTATTTTATTATTTATCACCAGCGAATAGAAAGAAACTTTTCTCTGTTTTAGAAAATAAATAGCTAACAAGAAAAATCTAAAAAGGAATTCTTTTAGCTCTTTCGCTTGTTTAATTTTACAAAACCATTAAGAAATTACGAAAACTCTACATTTTTGTGTTCAAAATATATAAATCGATGTATTTAATAATATTTAATAAGAAATTTAATTATTATTACTATAATTTCAAAGAAATTCTGGAACATAATTTTTGAGTTCTGAAAATATATATTTTTAAAACATTTCATATCATATTCAGATCCCCATAAATATTTATTAGTGTAGGAGCTTATGTTCAGATTTACAATAATGCTTTTATTTTTGAATCTAAAAAAATATTACATAGATATGCTTTAGCTGCAAATAACTGATAGCGAGAGAAGAAATAGAAAATTAACATACGCCAGGGTGCAATGAGAAGTTTTACGGTAGGAAGTACAGTTTAGTAATAAAAAGAGTTAGGTAGCGACTACAGATGAAATATTTAAGTCTTCACTTGTCTCAGTAAACTAAAGGCTTATTAATTTAACCATTTAATGTGAGGGGAGCTATGCTGTACTATTATCTAACCACAAGTGACATAAAACACAGGAAACGGAGATAAAACCTATTGTCACTACCCCACCAATTAAATCTTTTATTTTAACATTCAAGCGAAAATATGTCCTATAGTTGCACAAAACTGTGACAGTGTGTATCAGAATGTGCATCTTGAATATCTTTTATCTGCGTACATTTTTTCTTCAACCTACATGACATTTCTTATACAACTTTAATCTGCATTGCAGTTACAACTGTATTTAATAGCCTTGCTGTCAGATTTCAAAGAATTTAAAATGTATATAAAGGAATATTTAAAAATTATAAATCTTTTAATCAAAGTATTCTCTATTTAACAGTTTTTAATGGAAATTTGAACTCCAAGTATAAAAAATGGTAAACTTATATTTTATGTACAACAAAACTGTGTTTGTAAACGATGATACTGGTTAATTTGAAGCTTTGGAACGAATGATGTAATTTTTACTACTTTTTAATTGCATTATACTTTTCTGTCTTGTCATAATGTCAAACTACAAAAACCTACTTTGTAATTTTTAGCCGCCAAGGATGAAATTTTATATAAAAGGAGATTTCTTTTAAGTTTGGGGGCACAGGGCAAACCATAACTTACGGAATACAGATTACTATTACTGAATGTGTATTAAAATAAACGAAATATTACGAAATGCACTGTGTGAAGTGAATATAACGGAGGAAAGTGAGAGTGACGTAAAAGTATTAATTGACTGGAGTCTCCCCTCGCTTTGTTTATGTGAGCGACTGTAAATTGAGGTTCATTGAGTGCGGCAGATGCATATCTCTAAGATAAACAGGAAACTTAATACTAAAAATATTCAATCTAAAACAACATCGTAGTGGTAAAACGAAAACCAAAGGAAATGCAAGCACATTGGCCCTTCTATCTCTTCTGCACCAAAAAAGTCATGTCAAAGTTTGTCTTTGCTTTCTTTCAAAATAACTTCTTTGTTCGTTAGTTTCCGTATTAGTTACACTTTCCCAGTAGCAATCCCTACTTACCTATATATGCTTAACTAATTGAAGAGTTTGTGTAAATCAGATTTTTATGGTTCAAACCACAAAAATCTACGAAAGGAATATCAGGAACTGTTATATCTTCATTTTTTATCAAATAGTACATTATTTTATGTTTCTTAAAGATTAAAAATACCGAATTCCCTTAAAATGAAATGTTTTAACTTATTGGTACAAAAATATAATTATCCTGAAGAGAAATGAAGATTCTACAAATAACTTCTGCTAAAATTAAGGGCACCTACATCCTGGATGTAGGTGCAAAGTTTACCAACTTAAAAAGCAATTAATGATCCTATTTTTGTCTTGCGTAATCTTTGCAATCAATGGCAACTCTATAATTTGTAACGGTTTCATTGGAAAATATAGGAAAACACTTACTTATTGTCAATGGTTCCTTTTTCTCATTCTTAGAAACAGCTTTTCTGCAGTAGCCCCAATTACTAATGAGTAAGACAGCCCCAAGCACCAAGAAATTATGTCGAAACAGCATTTTCATTGATACAGTTCTGAAAAGTAGAAAAAATCATATATTTCTCAATCACCCGAAAAATGTATCCACAAATAAAGTTTCTCCATCAAATAACCAAAATCCACCTACTTTATACAAGAAAAAGGTATATCAACGTTCTAAAATGGTATAAAATTGCATTTAATAATTAAAATCTAATAATTAATGGAAAAACTAGGTTTTCTTAAACGCAATGTTACTACTGAAGACTTCTGAAGGCAATTACTGCAATTAGTTACCATGTTTAGCAGAGCTTCATCTCACATTAATGCAATTTACTTATTATACAATTAAAGTATTTTGAAAAATGCGTAAACTTACATGAAATCTCTGCTGAAAGATACTAAAAACACAGGGCGCGCCTTTTTATACTTCCAGTTTCCACATAAATCTAAATCTTACATATTTGCAACCTTGATTTCTGATTATTCGTTGGTTTCACAATTAGCATCACTGATTAATAATAGTTTTTCAGCAATAAATGTCAAAATAAATATTTAAATAGAGTTGGGGAAGAAAATGACACACACTTTGAGATTTGTAGCTCATTAATAAGTAGTTCACTCCACTGCACTGCGTAATTGCGTATTAATGGTAATTACATTCTTATATTAATTGATTATAAGTATTAAAACATATATTTATTATTATAGTACTGAATATTATAAGAATAATACGTTGAACTTGTTTCTTGCACAAGATATACAAGAGTAATATCTTCTTTATATTAAATCACGAGGTCAGAGTTCAGTACAATGACTGTTGTCCATTTGATAAGGAGCCGGCAATATGTTGCTAAGTCAATTCTTAAGACTTTATTCCTCAAATTATGTGTTTCAAGGAGGATGTGTACAAAGTCTGTGTAAAGTTAAGTATAATAGTATAAATAGAAAGTTGCCCTTTAGTAGCGTTGTGTGTGAAATGGGAGTCGTGTCTGTTAGAACAGTGAGATCCTTTCATCTCCACATGAAAAGTTAAACTGAGTGTTCTCAAATGAGTTGGCGACTTTTTACCATCAACCAAAACACAGTCAAGATTGCTTGTTGCATGGGAGAATCCCACTTTGCTTTGTATAAAGCATAAAATTATTGGCTTTGTAGGATGTACAGTGAAGAGCACAAGTCACGCACCATAAGAAAGTAACATAGGGTGTGGGACATAAGTTACGCACCATAGGAAAATGCATGTAATGTGTGAAAATGCCTCTCAAACTGCTTGAGGGACATTTTCAGACATTGAATCTAATGTCATTTCCCATGGTGCACAAGTTAGGTTCTTCACTGTATATAATGTATGTATATTTATGTAGTTTATAAGCAATTAAATTGTTTTAAGCTTATTAAGCCTAGGAATTTGAATAAAAACTGTAAATAAAGAATTTATAACGTAAGTAATTGCAATTATAGTGTTAATAATATTTAAATGTGCTAAAACGGATCATAAATAATCAAAATCATGGTATTATTTCTAAAAATATGTAAGAGAACGGAATAGTGAATGTGCAAATGCACTTTACTCTGATATGGGCATTGAGAGAAACAGGGCGAGATTTCCTTTGTATTGCACAATTCAAACTGGAACCGACAACAATATCCGGCAAACAGACAAATAATCAGGTCTTTAGCAAAATATCACAAAATTTTGTGAAAATTGACAATTTTTCATATTCTTCCTATTAGTGTGGTATATATTTAACAAAGTTTAATCAGTTATTGATGGATTGACAAACGAACATCTCTAAAAAAGCGTAAACTGAAAAACTTACTCAGTGAAATCGGTAATTTCCAATTTTTAACATTTTTGAATCATTAGCAGGCAATAAATAGAACAAATGGATGTATTTCTAAACCTCGGAACTGCCATTACTATTTCGCAGTATTTTCAAAACCTTCCGGAACTTAAAAAAACTGATAAATCCCTGCTTACTTTTGTAAACTTTGATTTGTAAGTGAATTATGGTCTTCAATTTAATTATTATTGTTTGTTGTTTATACTTTTGTTTAGAAATTCAGTATGAGTGGATCTTTGGGACGGTGGAATACGCCTGCAAAACCCGTGAGTACTACTAAGCCTAAAGTAATATTGAAAGCCAAGTCCCGTTTGAAAATTCTAACTGAGGCTGCAGCAAAAGTAGAGAAGAAGAATGAAAAGCGGAAAGATCCTAGTCATGTTCCTTGGGCAGATAAACATCATCCGAACAATCTGGAAGAATTATTTGTGAATAAAAAGAAAGTTGAAGAAGTTCAACTGTGGCTCCAAAATGCACTGGAGCGTTCAGATTCCAAGTCCAGTAATTTTCGGAAGTCAAAAGTTTGCATTCTCTCTGGACCTAGTGGAAGTGGAAAAACTGCGTGCATTATGAGTTTAGCTAAGTATTTCAACCTTGCTGTTAAAGAGTGGATATGTCCACCGAATCTAACTGATTATGATGCTACTAAAGGTTAGGACTAATGAAACTCTCCAAATTTTTGTAAAAATTATACACTTTAGTATTACTAGTCCTACAGCTATAAAAATACATCAATTGTATAGAAAATATATTATAATTATACAAAAAGTACTAAAAATGCAATGTTTTTTGTTAACACAGTTTTTACTTACGGAGATGAAGTCACTGGACAAAGCCAAACAGATCTGTTCACAAATTTTCTATTTAGATCATCCCAGTACTCATCGTTGCCTATTAAAGGAAAAGTCGTGCAAGCTAATTGGATTACGATTGTTGAAGATTTCCCTACAGTTTTCTCCAGAGATGCCTCACTCTTTCACAATATTTTAAGGTTAATACCAGTTACACATTTCAAAATACTTAAGTATTAGCAATGCATTGAAATATTAACAATTAAAAATTTAATTATTGTTACTGAAATAGGAACTTGTCCTCTACTTCAACGCCCGTCGTGTTTATAATAGGAGATACCAATTCCGGTGACAATAACGCTAATAAACTGTTTCCAAAAAACATCCGGGACGAATTAGGCATTCCTTTAATAACGTAATTTTTATATTAACGTTCTGTTACGCAACATTTAATATTGTTAAACAATCTTTTTGTTATTTCAATGGAAAATGTGATTTTTCAATTTTTATTTCAGATTTAATTCTATAGCCCCAACGTTTATGGTAAAATACTTAACAGTTGTGTGTGCCAGAGAGGATATCAGTTTGCCTAAAAGTATAATTGAGGAAATAGCTGCTGTTTCTTCCGGTGATATGAGATCTGCGATCAACTCTCTTCAGTTTACTCATCAAAAATCTCGTACGTTTGTGTTGTTTTAATAAGAATTTTAGGAAAACATTTTAAGCAGCAGGGATAAGTATAATAATATTATTTTGATTTTGCAGTTAACGGGAAAGCGAAACCCAGTTTTAAAAAGCCATTTCCTCCTGGATCAAAAGCTTCCAAAGGGAGTAACAAAGGAGAATCTACGAAAGATGAGAGTCTGTTTTTATTTCATGCTTTAGGGAAAGTCTTGTATGGAAAACGTTAGTTCTTTATTACATTTTCTACATGATATTGATAAATAAATAATATTGTTTCGTTATGTTAAGATGATTTCTGGCCTTAACCAAAATTAAATATTATTTTGTATTGATACAGGAAATATAAATGAGATGAGCAGATCGGAAAATGATTTGGTGCCACGCCTGAGTAATGAAAGACGACTTCATCCCTTGGCGAACATTCCAGAGGAATTGAGCAACATGATTGAAGTCTCTGCAGAAACTTTTGTTTATTTTCTCCAGCAGAATTTCATTCAGTTCTTCACTTCTTTGGAGGAGTGCGTAAAAGCGTCCGCTCATTTAGCAGATGCCGAACATGTCTTGTCAAATTGGGCTTTTGACAGTTCCAACAATGAAAAGAGTTTTAAAGTATTCTTGCATTATTTTATTAGAATTTTATAATTGTAGATTTCAAACATATTCCTCTTTAAAATAATAAATATTGAAATTATTTAATTTATTAAAGGTGAAAGGAAGCAAAGAAGAAATTGCCTTGAGTGTTGCTGCCAGAGGTTTAATGCATGCGAACACAAAGCCTGTTTCTCAAACTTGGAAGCCTCTGAGGAAACCAATATGCAATGATTTACCTTCACGAATACAGAAAAGGTTTTGAAATTCAGTTTTTTATGTATTTAAATTTAATAAATTATTTTTATAATTGTATTTGTATTAATTTTCCATTACTAAATATTTTAGCGTTGACTCGTACTTAAGTTTATGTCCAGTTACAACTGAGTGTCTCCAAATGAATTTTTATACGGATTATTTCCCATATTTTGCCAAAATTAAAGGATCTTCACTTTCCGCAGGTATGAAAATGCATTAATGCTTATTCAAATAATTAAATGCAAAGTATTTAATCAATTAATTATGATTCTTTGTAAATAATGTGGTACTTCATTGGTAATTAACGTATAGGGTAAAATACACAAGAAATGTGAACTAACTGATTTGTTGAATATTTTAGATAAAAGACAACTTTTGCTCAAAAATTCCATTGGATCAAAAAATAACAAGTACAGGTACAAAGCAATACATATCTGCCTACATTTCGAATAATATTTGCAATTATTAATATTGGCATTTGGCTACACTACAATGTATCCTTACTGAATCCTACATACTAATTAAATGTGTCATCTTTTGATTTGAGTAGATTTGATGACACAAACCTTGAAGATATGCATAATTTCGAATTAACAAAAGATGAAGTAAACTGGGGCTGTTCAGCAAACGGAGCTGAATTACAGCAGGAGGTGCCTGAAGATGCAATGGAATTCAACATAGAAGATTATGATGATGAATAGTTTTAGATTATTGTTTGCATAGATTATTAATAATTTTCGAAAGTTCGAATGCCATAATATCTAAGTGAGATGAGAATGAAAAAATGTAAATTCATAGTTTTCTACGCATGAAATATTTCAATCAGAGCAAAGTATTACGTAGCTACGCCGTTAATTAGTTTGTGATGCCGCTAGCTATTCTATGTATGCATTTGTACTACAGATCTAAAATGCATATTGTTTTTCTCTAAAATTACAAGTCATAAGAATTCTAAGAACAATAATATGTGTTCGCAAAGTATTACAGGCAAACTAATTTAAAAAATTAGTACAATTAAATTAATTATTCAACATGTTTGTTAGTTTTATTACTTTCTCTTAAAAATTCTGCAATAAAAATGATCCAAATTAATGTTCAGTCAATATTTTTATTTTTTGATACTTGAAATTTATATTTTTCTATTTAAATGGAATTATTTATTCCTTCTTTGGACATAAAGCATACTAACAGACTTTACTGTTTTTAAAGCTCCATAAAAGTTCAGCATCGTTTCAGAGTTCTACATAGGAGGATGAACTAGTCTGTAGATTTCCTTGAGTTAGTTTACCGCCGAAGTCCGCTGTGCACGAAAAATGCGATTGACATTTTCATTGTCAATGCAGAAATCTGAAAACCGCACACTGAAGTCTTGCCGTAGTTTTCAAGTTTTTCTTAACAAACTTTTCCAAAAAACCAAAAATGTCTGACGTTCGAAATCCAGAAGCTTTAGATGACATACTATTGGAAATAGACCAACAACATGAAGTTGACAATGTAAGTTGTATTTCAATTAAATATTAATGATCTGCAAGTAATTAATCCATTTCAATCGAACTGAGCAATGGAATGGACCCTGGGTTAAATAATCTATTATTTTCTGATTTTTTCAGCTGTTGGACACTTTCTTCAGTTTTTTAGCTCGAAAGACAGACTTTTATTCAAGAGGATCTTCAACTGCTGCCAGACAGGTAATTAAAGTGTTGTATGTTCGTGATCAAATGTTGGCAATATTTTGGAAAATGAAAATTGATTGGAAATTTGTGATTTTTCAGCTGATATTGGAAAAGTTTTCCAAGTATGACACGAATGCATTAGAAACAGAGGAAAAGAAAAGTAGAGAAGAATCTGAAGCCAAATGTACACCGAGAACCGAAAACGAATGTTTAGAAGAAAATTCCAATACAAAACCACCAACTACTGAAATCGGAGAATCCAAAATACAAGAATTAACTAAAGAGGTTAGTTACATTCTTAAATATTAATTATTTAATTGTTCTCCAATCGGGTTAGAAATTAAATACGAACACTGTAAATTCTACCAAATGCGATATTAATGCTCCGACGTGAAGAAATGATAACGAAATCCTTTCCAAAAAATAATCAAAGAGTATCAAAAAACTAGTTAAACAGTTAAAATCCGAATTTTTATGTAACCAAATATACTGGTTTCTGTGTCTTATTTGTTATTGCACTACAAATGACTCCAATACTTAAATCGACTAAAAAATCTATACATTAACTAAATTAAAACTAATATTGTATTTTTGTTGTCAGAAAAGGGAAATCGACTCAGGAAATGAAGTTGATGCCACTGTGCTCTCATTCAATGCTACAATGGAGGAATCATTGGAGAAAGAGAACCAGAAAAATCCATTGCTACTTATTCCTGTAAGGTTTTATTTTAATAGTGACGAACTCAGTATAGACAATAATAAATGCAAAGTAATTTTAAGCCTCTATTGAAATAGGAACTAACTACTTGTTTTGTTAGAAATGATACTGTAAATCCATTCATTCAGAAGTGCAATTTGTTCTTGTTTTATTAATTTATTGGTCATTTTGGTTATACGAATATTAACATGTCTGAATTCTCAAAAAAATTTATATATTTAGAGTAGATTCAAACTAAAATTTAAAAAAAGCTTTACTCTCTCAGGAAACAGTCCACCAAAATGAAGTAGATGCCGTTTCGTTCCCATTCAATTCTACTAAAGACGAAAAATTGGCGAAGAACTCGAAAAATCCGCTCCTGTTTAGTCCAGTAAGTAATGATGATTCTTAAGTTTATTAATTTAATTTTTAGAAACTCTAAGATGTATTATATAATAGAGAAACGAGTGCAATTTTAAAACTTTACTACAGATTTTTGTGTAATTAAAATTACAACCACTACTAATTACGTTAATTTTAAAATACAGGTGATCAGTTATGTTCTGAAATTCCTGAATATCGAAGATATCAAAACCTGTCGTCTTGTTTCTCGTGAATGGGGTTCAACTGGTAAACTAGCCTTAGCAAACTATGCACTAATTCATTTATGTAACAATATAGCATACAGACTCGCTGGCGTATCTCGTCTTCCTGAAGACTTTCTGCGTTGTTTTGTGGACTCAGCACCTCTTTTCGGTGCATTCAAAATTTCTGGATCGTGGATGATTGAAGACGTAACGAAATTTTTTGACGAGAATCAAATATACGTGAAAGAACTAATATTGCAGTTCTCCTTCGCAATGTTCTCAAATGAAAAGATTTTTAAGGATATTGATATCGGATGTTGGATATCAAAATCCCCTATGGTACAGAAGGATGCCCAACATTTGACAAAATTATCAATTGAAATTGAAGGCTATAAAGGAAATTTGGATATTCCGTTTCATCTCATTGCATCTATCAGAGACCTAACACTGTCAGATTGCAGAATCCATCTTGAAGCCGCAATTAAGATTTGCGCTATTAAACTGAAATTGAACAATGTGAAGTTTTTTCAAGATGGAATTAAAATGGATCATGTTATCATAAATGATATTGTGGATCTGTGCAAAGCGAA
Organism: Yoshiicerus persimilis; assembly: GCA_020352615.2. Lineage (NCBI taxonomy): Eukaryota > Metazoa > Arthropoda > Collembola > Entomobryomorpha > Tomoceridae > Yoshiicerus > Yoshiicerus persimilis. The sequence continues at coordinate 12,107,945 of CM036941.2, forward strand.
AGAAGTGTCACTATGCTGTGTGCCCTATAAGTGCCTTACAAAAATTGTTATTGATTTCGGAGAAAATAATATTACTCTGGATAATTTGACTTTACTAGAAGGCGTCGAGATCGTAAATGGGGAATCTTCACAGTGGGTTGTAAAACACTTGGCGATGACTCGTGTACCTTATTCATTACATAATCAGATGGAAATTAAGGAGCTTTACTTATCTTATACCGGTGAAACTGACTTATTCACTTTACCCGTCTCGGTTGAAAAACTCGCTTTACATCCAACTGGACAATTCGGCGTTCGGTGTACCCAACCTATTGTGTTGGAAAAACTACAATATTTACAAATTATCAAGGGAAACCCTAATTATTCATTCCTCTTTCACTTTATGAATTGTTCTCAACTGGCATTCTTGAAGTTCAATGGATTTAGTACAATTGGATTCAGAGATTTGGATACCCTTTGGATACCTGGTAGCGTCAGAACTCTAACACTTCGAGATACCTCAATAAATTGGTTAGGTGACGTTTGCTGGAAACTGGAAAAACTAGTATTTTATGGTTATTGCGCATGGACCAGGGATTTTTGTAACACAAAAATTCGAGTCCATGATTTAGTTATGTACAATGGGAAGTCCGGCCTCACAGTGGATAACGATTTGATTGACTTTTTGGAACATCGAAGGATTTTCAGTTTTTCCAAGCGACTTTATATTGGGCAGTTATATTGGGGAAGGGACGACAAACAACTCGAAGACAGCGTTTTGAAAGGAAGAGTTGATGTTAAGGCATCATTTTATGTCTTTGAGAATGCGGAAAAGGGACGTGCCATTTCTGAAAAGGCATTTTATGAACTTATACCGAAACATATTGATGCTTGAAGCAAAAATGAAAAGCAGTGTGCTATAATATAATTGATTAGAACCATAGTTCCTTTTGTACTTAAAATATTTCTGGATGTATCTAGTAGAATGGAAAATATCTAAACATTTGTATACAACTTATAATGCATTTTGGTATATTTTTTGTTAAGATTTGGTGTTCAACTTGAGTTAAGTGTAATTATACATTAGCAACAGTGTTAAAACTTGATATAAGTTAAGGTAAATGTATTTTGTTAATTCGGAGTTTTGATAATTCAAGCTAGATTATTATTTACGAAGTAAATGCATTTATATGAGATAAAGTTATTATTTTCGTTGAGGAAAACCTATGAAGGTTATAATAAAATAAGGGGGACCTATAAACTTAAATATTTAGAATACTTTATTTAAGAAGACAATATTCCATTATACTAGAAATGTTAAGCAAAGTTAGATTCAGCAATTGCACAACATTTTACTTACTCAATTTCGCAATTCACCCCGTCTCGATTTATATTTTCATTTACGTGTACATTTATATACGTTCTGGTGTAGTTCTCTCTTAACTTATGAGCTCACATTAAATTAGACCGTGTAATGGAAACAATAAGAAGCTTAATTATACACTTGAAGACTTGATTAGTCAACAAATCTCTTATTAAGTAAGAAATTAAGACTTGACATCTAAATTGGTTTACCAATTATGTTTTATAACCACAAAAGTTTATAAATGGACAGAATATTAATTTAGAATTATTTCCTACTTCTTTTATGATTAAAATAATAGTGTTACTCATATAATCTAAAGCCTAGAATGAGCGATGTATTTATTTATACAATTAATAGGCTAATATTGACTATACTACCGCTACCGCTGACATATAGAAGGACAAAAGTTTGTAATTTAATGGGCTTTCATAACGTAACGCTAACATACACGTATCCTCTAATGTTTTGAATATTGCTGTTAAGGCATACAATACTCCAGTATGTTATGAAAACAAATAGCAATTATTCTTCCCATTTTAATAATACATCAGATTAGCGTCACCACAAATCCTCCCCTTTATATACCACAGTTTTGCAACTTTTCTTTCAAACTGAGTATACAGAATTTGCCATTGTAATTGGAAAATGTCCATTTACGACTTTACGACTCATAAGAATTTATATTATAACCATAAAAATATAACCAGTCTTGACGCCGCCAGTCTGCTCCACAAATAACATTCTTCCTAGAGATTTCTATTTGATATGGATTCTAGAAAAGGAAAGACGTTGGGAATTTCTTCTCCGGATTTTATCCAAATTTATTGGACAGAAGCAGATCGAGCTTTTAAAATATTCGGGTCTTTTAAAGCAACACCATTTTCTTGAAATGATAAAAGGCATTGCTTAAGACTAAGCAAATCGAATTGGCAATATTTTATATGTATAAATTCTTTCTGGTAGTTATTCATAGCATTATTCCTCTATTCTACACTCCGTTTGTTAATTGAACTGTATTATCCAGTATTAAAGCAGACAATATTCCATTTGCTATCAAAGTTATGCATACATATAGCAATTACACATAATATTCAACTCAATTTCTCAAGCAAAAGCGTCTCTATTTATATTTCCATATACATTGCATATACGTGTCCAATTGTATTGGTTCTCAACTTCTCGTATGGTTCTCTATTAACTTATGGGCAACTCATATATTAATGTAGATCCAGTAATGGATAGCATAAGAACCTTAATTATATGAAAACTAGATTAGCCAATCTAAATTGGAAAATATATCCAGTTATGTTTCATAACCACAAAATGTCTTCGGTCTTGTCGTTGTCATCAGTTTACTCAATAATCGACTTCATGCATTAGTTCCAGAAATTTCTATTCGACATGACTTGAAGATAAAAAGAATGAGAACATTCCTCCTCAGATTAAAATGTTAGGTTTTAATAAGTCAACAACACAAAGGATACGGGTATAGCAACAACATAACCCTATCCTCTATTGTTTTTAGTACTGTTATTAAGGCATTCGATATTCCCTAACTTTATTATGCAAACAAACAACAACTATTCAGAACATTATGGCTCAATTTCACTCATCCTATTTTTATAACATTATTTCACAGCAAATAGCCGACATGGACTTTAGAATATTGGTTCACTCCCAAATTGAGCTCATGTTAAAATAAATTGGAGAAATGGATACAATAACAACTTTGTTTGTTAAAAGTAGACAGCCAACCTAAATTGGAAAATATCCAATTATGCTTCATAAGTTGAATGTATGTAGTACAGAGTGGTCCACGGCTAAAGTGGTTAGCTGTATCCAAAGAACGGGAAGTAGCACAGCAAAACTGTTAACACCACTCGAAAGCCAGTGCAAAGTTACATTGAAATCCAAGTTTTCATTAAAATCAGTTAAAGGTGAGTGGGTCAAATAATTCGGTGAAAAATAAAAGTACAAAAATATGCCCGGTTTTCAGGGATTCGGATTTTTCCCGGCCGAAAAAAAACTTTTTTGAAATAACATTTTCACAGCAGCAATTCATGTTATTTGAGTGATTTTTCCTGAATTTTTCATAATAATCGAGCAAGGTCGAAATTTCAATTTTTATGGAATTTTAAGCAATTTCTTGGAACCTGGAAGAAAATTCCATAAAAATTGAAATTTCAACCTTGTTCGATTATTATGAAAAATTCAGGAGAAATCACTCAAATAACATGAATTGCAGCTGTGAAAATATTATTTCAAAAAAGTTTTTATTTCGGCCCGGAAAAATTCCGAATCACCGAAAACGGGCACATTTTTGTACTTTTATTTTTCAAAAAATTATTTGACCCACTTACCTTAAACCGATTTTAATGAAAACTTGGATTTCAATGTAACTTTGCACTGGCTTTCGAGTGGTGTTAACAGTTTTGCTGTGCTACTTCCCGTTCTTTGGATACAGCTAACCACTTTAGCCGTGGACCACTCGTACATACTTAACCACAAAATAAAATACAATTGACATTAGTATAGCCATCAGTCTGCCTAGTATTTCAGTTCTTAAATATTGAAGCATTCATACTACCAGAAATTTCTATTTGTATAGCTGTACTAAAGCGATAGAAGTCCTACTTACAAAAATGCGTTCTAGAAAAAGAAAGAAAATTTCTTCTTTGGATTCTCTGCAAATTTATTCTAAAGCAGCAGCCCGAGCTTTTAAAATATTCGGTTTTTGTAAAGCTACACCATTTTCTTGGGATGAGAAAAATTTTTGCTTAACTGTGAGCACTTCGAATACGCAATATTGCACCTGGATATTTTTCCTGTGGTGGTTTTTCATAGCATTTGTGTACTCTTCAATTCGTTTGTTAATTGAACTGTATTATCCAGACCCCACATTTCAAGCATACAAAATTGTTATTTATATCCAGTTTTATATTACCATTATTCTAGCAATCTTTTCCGATGTCGTGTTTCTCTTCAGAGGGAAGGAAATGATAGTCATGGCAAATGTTTTCATTCGATTCATCATACAATTCTCAACAGGTACTTAATTCGCATTAAATTGCAAAAGAGATACTAAATTATTCAATGCGGTTGTAAAATTTAGATTTTGTATAAAATATTTTCAGAAAGTAAATTCGAGAGCACAATCAGAACAGAAATGCAAAAACGAAAGGCAATTTTAATTTCTAAGCTCCTGCTACTACTATGGATTGCTATATTTCTTGGTGCTTTTTCTTTTGCTCTGCAATGTGCCTTCGGAGAGGATTGGAATCCAGTTCAGAGGTTCATAAGGGAAAGTTTCCCAGAGGAAGTCCATTTATCCCTTCCTTTTCGGATTTCTATTTTCCTATTCGCTTTTCTAATGGGTGTCCATGCGCCAGCGACATTTTTATTCTCTTTGGCTGCTGTCTTTGTGTATTGCAGTCAGACCGCCTTCTTCTTGAAATCAATATTTCCTACCATTCCAAGAATATCAAACCGAGATAACAACATTCATTTATCTATTAAGATTTATCAACGCATAACTTTATTTAATCAGTACTTAAATGATATTGTGTCAAATACTGTAGGAATGAGTTTGATTGGTTTAAATGCATTTCATATGCTTGCTACTTTTTGTGCTATAAAGTTAGTCAATCGAATTCCAATTGCAATGTACATCCTTTTCCCATATTTGTCTCTCAGTTGTATGCTCACTGAAATGTTTTTTGTCACAAACTTGGGAAAAGTTGCCGAGCAGTCTAAACTTTTCTCCCGGAAATGGAGAAGAGTAACCCAGAATAAAAAATGTTTACAAAAATTGAGAGTTTGTAAACCCTTTGGACTTGGATTTGGTTCCTGCTTTATAATTCAAAAACAAACGACTGTCACATTCATGCAAATTGTTTTTAACAACACAATTAATCTGATTTTGTCCCTTAAGATTAAAACATAATTGTATGCATATATTATTGCAATGCCTCTTATTTGTATTAGGCATAAAATCCTATGTAGTTTAGTTAAGTAAATAAGGTTCTCCTCTGATTTCCCAAACAACACAAATTTCTCACAAAAAATATGAATGATTCAATGTACATAATGAATGCACTGCGTAATAAAATCTACGGTTAATTCAACTACTCAATATTTACTTTTACTAAGGACAAAATTATTTATTGCATATTGTAATCTTTCAGTTACATAATAAAATTTGGTTTCATATTTATGTTTACTTGGTTCCACGTCTACTTTACGACTGAATTCAATACCGTGAAGATTGAAAATGGATGTACTAGTAATCCCGGATTGTTTTTTATACTTCTTTTGTGATTAAAATAATAGCGTCACTCTTATAATCTAAAACGTAGAATTATGCGATGTATTTATTTATACATTATTAGGATATTATTGATTGTAATACTTCAGTAGAAGAAAGTTGCTTGCATACCTACTATTTCGTATGTATGTGTTAGCGGAAAAAAGGTAAATCAGGTATTAAGGCAACTGCATTGACAAAAAGGAAAATTTATGGTGAATTTTCAATATCAAAGAACAGTTAGAATGGTTTTAGTTCAAAAGTCAATAAAAAAGGAAAATTTATGGTGAATTTTCAATATCAAAAGACAGTTAAAATTGTTTTAGTTCAAAAGTCAATACGAATTAATAAGTCAATTAAGCCAATATACATTCAGTGGTACATCATTTTTCCTTTTTAACAAATTAACAAAAATTAACTAAAAATTTACCTTACTGTCTAAAATTATACGTACTACCTTATTTGACATGTTACAGTTACCGATAACATACAAACATAATGATACCCGTATTGTAAGACAAAAGTTTATAATTTAATAGGTTTTCATACCGTAACACTAATGTACCCGTACTATACTCTAATGTTTTGAACATTACCGTTAAAGCATACAGCATTCCACTAGGTTATGCAAACAAATAGCAATTATCCTTCACATTTTAATACATCAGATTAGTGTCACAAATCCTCCCCTTTCTTTATATAACACAGTTTTCTAACTTTTAAGCCAAACTGAGTTTAGAGAATTGTCTAAAATAATTGGAAAATGCCCATTTATGATTCATAAGAATTTATACAACCATAAAAACAAGTCTTGTCGCCGTTAGTCTACTTTAATAAACGGAAAGCATAATTCTTTCTAGAAACTTCTATTTGAAATGGATTCTAAAAAAGGAAAGACGTTGGGAATTTCTTCTCCCGATTTTATGCAAATTTATTGGACAGAAGTAAATCAAGCTTTTAAGATCTTCGGGTTTTTTAAAGCAACACCATTTTCTTGGAATGAGAAAAAGCATTGCTTAAGATTAAGCAAATCTAATTGGCAATATTTTATATGTATAAATTCTTTCTGGTGGTTATTCATAGCATTCGTCTACTCTACACTCCGTTTGTTAATTGAACTGTATTATCCAGTTCCCACATTTCAAGCATACAAAATAGTTATTTATATCCAGCTTTACATTTTCATCGCCCTAACAGTCTTTCTCGATATCCTGTTCATCATCAGAGGAAAGGAGATAACTCTCATGGCAAATGTTTTCATTCGATTCATCATACAATTTACAGGTAGATTTTAATTAATTTTACTTAAATTTTAGTTAATTTCATTTAAATTTTAATTAATTTCATTTGAATTTTAATTAATTTCATTTGAATTTTAATTAATTTTATTTGAATTTGAATTAATTTCATTTGAATTTTAATTAATTTCACTTAAATTTTACTTAATTCATTTGAATTTTAATTAATTTATAATTTTTCCAGTGAATAAATTTGGGAATAAAGTCGGAAACGAAAAGCAACGACGAAAGGCAAATTTATTTTCCAAATGCATGATATTATTGTGGATAATGATATTTCTTGCTGCTATTTCTCTTGCTCTTCAATGTGCCTTCGGAGGTGATTGGAATCCAGCTCAGAGGTTTCTAAGGGAAAGCACACCAGAGGAAGTCCATACTTTCCTTCCCATTTCCATTTGTGCTTTCATAGTGACGTTTTTCCTGTGTATCCACTCAGTTGCGACACTTTTGTTCTCTATTGCTGCTTTCTTTTTGTATTGCACTCAGACTTCATTCCATTTGAAATCAGCTTTTCCTACTTTTTCTCATATTTCAAACCGAGATAAACGTATTTTACTAGTTATTCGTATTTATAGAATATTTATTTTATTCAATCAGTACTTAAATGATATTTTGTCAAATGCTGTCGCTTTCTGTTTGATTGGTTTAAATGCAGGCCATATGGTTACCACTTTTAGCGCTATAAAATTAGTCGATCATATTCCAATTGCTATGTACATGTATTTTCCTTGTGCTTCTCTAATGTGCCTGCTTGTTGAAAAAGTTTTTGTCGCTAACATTGGTCAAGTGGCTGACCAATCAATATTATTTCGCAAAAATTGGGCCAGAGTCATTCAAGATAAATTCTATCGACGAAAACTAAGAACTTGTAAACCCTTTGGACTCAAATTTGGACACTGCTTCATTATTCAGAAACAAACCACTGTCACATTCATGCAAATTATGTTCAACAACACAATTAATATGATTTTGTCTGTTAACATTAAAACCTGATTTTCTGCTATAGCAAATTTTAAAATTTGCAACGTATTTGCATAATTATTCTAGGATATAATGGATAATAAGATATTGTAAAGATTTCTAAAGACATATTAATATTTGCACAAAATCTTAACGGATTCCGTAATTTGGTTATCCAAGATTGTTTCCAACTGTCTTAATGAGTAATAAAATAATTGCGGTATTCATATTGTAAAAAATCAAATTATGTGATAGATTTATTTACACAAACACAATATAGGTATTATTAATTATTAAATTGCTTGAATAGGTTAATACGTAGGTATGTCTATAAAAGTAACCATTTTAATAAAGAAGTATGCAAAATAGTGAGATGAGAAACTAAGATAAACAAAGGTCATTAATTTGGTGAACCCATTTTCCCTAATGTTGTGTTGTACACTGTACTGCTGCTAGGGCATTCAAAATTTCATTATATTAAGCAAACAAAAACAACTTACTTTAAGTTATTATAGTAACTCAATTTCCCCCGGAAAAGCTTACTAATAAATCATCCTATTTACCTTCTCTTTGAAAAGTAGCCTATTATGTAAAACTGTGATTAAGAATGGTGAGACTTTTATTTCACCATAAAAACAACAATTTTTCTAAAAAATATTGTAAGAATGATCAATTTACCCCACAATATTGTTATAAATAAAGTAACCCAGAATAGATACGGTCCAGGAAAACTAAATATTATATAGATATATCCAAGTAATGTAATTTTTATGATTCATTGTTATTTAATCCTATAAAATCTGTATTGAAATGTAATATAAAAATTGGAGTGGCAAAGTTTTCGTGTATCATCATGGACATAAGAAAATAAAAAATAACGTAACTCAAATGCGTAGTTACTAGTTACTTCAGAGATAGATGAACTAATGACAAGATCTGTCTAGTTTTCCTTGAAGAACAGGTATAGCAGAAGGCTTTCATATCCAATAATCCAATTTTTACATGCTTCTTCGTCTGCCTCTGCATTCGTATGTTTTAACATCCTTTAGTACATAATAGTTGTTGACTTTATAAAAAGTAGTATTATATAGTAATAAAATTGCGTTTACTCCAGGTGCATATATAAACCGTAATCCAAGCCAATAATAAAAAGCAACAAGTGCAACACAAAATTCACTTTGTACTTGGATACTCTAGAAATAAGTGCTACGAAAGTTTATCTATCTATTTGATACCAACCATATTTATAGCAAAGCCACACTTCACATTGTAGTAAATTAGAACGAACGTGAAAATGCGTAATATAGCGAACGCCTTAATTGCCCTGTCTTGTTTATTTATTTTCCTTGAGCACAACACTGCTTACGCAGCGTCCATTGGAGAATACAGTAATTATTTAAGTGATTTATAATACTACTTTAGTTTCAGAAAATATTTTATTGAATGTATTTTTGCATCTTACAGCTAATCAAACAAGTGCAGATGAAGATCGCGAATCCCTACACACTTTCACCCCCGAACAGCAAAAACTCATTGAAGAGGTACATGGAAATTATTATCATTAAACTAAATATTGGAAATTATCGTTCATAAAATGACTAAATAGTACATTTCTTTTAATAGTTTAGGAATGAATACAGCGAGCTATTAAATGATGATTATTTTCGTTCCCAGAGCCACATTGTGGGACTTCTCAGAGGTAATTATGTACAACTATTATACCTAAATTACAATTGATATAGTGCGATGCAAATTATTTTTACACAGAGAATATGAACTAGACATGAATTATTATTATTTTTTAATTTTAGCAAAAAAGTGGGACAAAGTGGAAGCATCAAAACACTTTAAAAAGGTAAGTAAAACTGTATACCCAAGAAATATAGTATGTAAATTTAAATTTTCATCGCATTATGGATAGAAAAAGGTCTTCAAAGAAATTTTTATTCCAGAAAATCATTTTTCCATACCGTATGCCAAAAAATATGAAATATATAATCGAAAGTATCGATAATTTCTCTAGGAATTAATTCGATATGGATTATATCGATAAATACTGTTATAATAATCTATTCTCTCTTACCTTGGTTCTAGGTTTTGCAGTGGCGTGCCGCAAATAAACTAGATTCATTGGGAACATCTGACCCCGATCCAGAGATAATTAAATTATTTGCATGGCGCATGGGTGGGTCAACAAAAGAAGGATGCCCAGGTGAATATTAATTGTCTCAATATGGCAATTAATTTTTTATTGTATTTATTAAGGAGGCAGTATTACAGTAAATCAGACTTTCCTTTAAAGATGCGATTAATTAATTACTATTTTAATTAAAAGTTACCCAGGTTGACTTGGGAGATTGGCATGTGGATGAATACTTCTTAAACCATGAATTCGTTCGTGATGCCATCCACGCTGTCCGAAGGAATACTCTCCATTTTTACGAAAAAGGGCGTGTGGCTATTAGAGATTTAGTTCCCAAATGCGACCAAGCTGTTATTATAGTAGACGTAAAAAATTTCACCACTAAAAATATTGCCGAATCAAATGGTAAGAATTTTTTGCGAATATTGATAGCATTTTATTCACCGTGTCGTATTCAATTTGAACTATTTTCTTAAATATTTAATTACCATCTGGTATTAGTATTCATAAATCTCTGGTGTCTGACTAATTAATATTATTATTTGCATTTAGCAATCAACAGCATGGTTTTTATGACTACCAGTTTGGAAACCTACTATGGTAATCTGTACAAAGAACTGATTTACTTTAATTGTAAGTAATTTTTACGTAATTGAAACCTAATTAAGTAGAAAATATACAAAGGCAAGGTAAAAATAACTATTATTTTTGTTTTTTGTCAAGGTTCTGAGGATTTCCACGTTATGCTAAAAGCATTGCAACCTTATTTGTCATATACTGGAAAAGCAATGAGTTTTTACAGCGAAGACGAAGTTGAATTAGCTAAGAAGCACATTTTATCTTTAATTGACCCTGAAGAGCTACCCCCAAGATACTTTGGTACAAAGGAATGAATGTAAAGAGTATTTGTAGCACAAACAAGGATAATGAATTCTTCATTGCCATAATAATAAAATGCAATGCCGTTTTATTACACTGGCAAAACCTTTCAACATTCAAAATTTAAATTAAATGTGACTTGACATAATAAATACGTAGTTTAACCTTAGATGCAAGTTTTTTTTATTTAAACTGGTTTGATAAGTAAGAAAATCCCAAAGGATTTGTGTATAATTTGACAAATAACGCATTTTGGCTTTTAAGATTGAAAACATCGTCTCTGGTGCAATGCGCTTGTAGAATACAAAATAGAAATAATAGATTAAACGATTATCATGATCAATCTTTATATCTAAATGTATTTTGATTAGTTTGATTCGACTTTAGCATGAAAAAAAAAGGGAATTTAATTCTTCGTCTGTACAATGAAAACATTTTAAGAGCCATGTCCAGTTTTCCTTGGACAGAATTACATATTGCAAAAACGAGAGAAATTATACGCCCCAGGTATCAATAATTTAATTTTTATATGTCTATGGATAGGAGATATGCAATAATTAAGTTGTTTACCTGATGGCAACTATAACATTCGATTCCAGACTACAGTTTTTCTGAAGGTACGTTTGCAATCTGTGTTTCTCAACATCTTGCATGATTTTTTATGAATATTATAGCAAAAGTAAACCTAATTCTGTAGTATTCCAGTAGCAGTTGCCTTATACACATGTTACTCACTGTATGAATATGTAAATGTACTTGTTCAACCTAGAATGTTACAAGATTCCAGTGTTCATGACTCTTTCATTGAACTCTACCTCTCTCTCTATAAGCACATAAAAACAAGTAGATAGATTCGCAATATTACTATTCAGGATAGCCTGCTATGTTTTTATTCTTCAAACAAAAGTATATAAACTTGATTTGCTTGAACTTGACTCATTGTTTCAATACCTTCTAGAAATTAGAACTAAATTGAGCACCTAAACAACAAAGATAAACAATAAATACTGAAAATACTGAAAATTTAATATTTGGAAATGAATTTAGTGACCACTGCTTCATTTTTCCTACTCGTGTTCATCGGGCACCGTATTATTGATGCAGCAACAATTGGGGAATACAGTAATATCTATAAATAATAGTATTTAATACAATAAATAAATATTTAAACATCAAAATACAATGCACACGTATTTTATTGCATTCTTGGCAGAACGTGAACACATACAGACAGACAGAAAGACAGATCAGATCAGCATTATTATAAAGTAGCTACTGCTACTTTATACTATAAACTTTCTTTAAATCATAATCCTGATTAATATTTTTATACACAGCCAACCAAACAACTGCTGACGAAGACCGCGAGTCTTTACATACATTCACTCCTGAACAAGAAAGGATAATTGAAGAAGTAAACAGAATATTTTATCGTAATGAGCACTTTTTGTGAATAACAAGTGTGTGTATACAACTTTGAAATTTTCTGAGTTAGTTTAGAAATGAATACAGTGACCTGCTAACCGATGATTATTTGCGTTCCAAAAGTCACCTTGTCGGACTACTCAGAGGTAATTCAATTTATCAATAATAACGCAACTTATTTTAGTTTTAGCACCAAATGCAAATAAAACTCAGAAAAATAGAAAAGTGTGGTACAGTAGAAGGTTACAATATAGATGAAGTTTTTATTTTGAAACATAATACAGATTTACTAATTATTTTCATTCCCATTTTAGCAAAGAAATGGAACAAGGAGGAGGCATCGAAACAACTTCGAAAGGTACTGTTTTTAAAAATTCCACTTGCTCGAATCCTATTATTTTATTTTTGGTGTTATTTTTAATTAGCAGAATATCTAACGCATTTTAATTAAATCTTAGGTACTACAATGGCGTGCTGTAAATAAAATAGATGCATTAGGAGAAGAAGAACCTAATCCAGAGACAGTAAAATTATTTGGTTGGCGCACTGAATCGTTTAGCAGAGATGGTTGTCCAGGTAAATGTAAAATGCAATGAAATATTACTGATAAAATAACTTTCGGAAAATAATTTAGGTTTTTAAAATAAAGTTACCCAGGTTGACTTGGGGGATTGGCGAGTTGATGAGTACATGCTTAGCAAAGAATTTGTTCGTGACGCTATCCATGAATACCGAAGAAACATCCATCAATTATATGAGTCCAGTCGTCATGCTACAAAGAAATTGGTCCCCAAATGTGACCAAGCTATCATACTTATGGATAACATGAATTTCACCATGAAGAATATTGCCGAATCGAATGGTAAGACCATTATAACGTTTTTAACAAATTTATAACACAAAATTTAACATAGCACATAAGTCATGCTTATTTGAGTGCAGAAGTGCACCCATTATTTGTTACAACATTAAAATAGGTGTGTATGATAATAAAGTATTGACTAATAAAATATTTTCGTTTTCATTTAGCTTTGAACAGTATGATCCACGGGTCGATAGTTTTGGAAATCTACTTCTCCAACTTGTACAAAGAACTGATTTATTTTAACTGTAAGATATAATAGAAGCAAAATATTTTGGTATTTAAAATGCATTACACAATAGTTATCAATAACTAGTTAATATTTTTAATTCTTTTGTTAGGTTCCGAAGATTTCCACATTATGTTGAAAACACTACAGCCTTATTTGTCATACTCTGGAAAAGCCATGACTTTTTACAACGAAGATGAAGTTGAACAAGCTAAGAAACATATTTTATCGCTTATTGACCCTTCGGAACTACCACCGAGATTCTTTGGCACAAAAGTGTGATTAAACATAGCAAATGTATAATAAGACCGTAAATTGACGTAAATAATTTTCATATTTTACTTCCTCCTTATTTAAAAGTTATTTCGTCCTGTCATGTTCACAGTATTGCACTTGTGGAAACTATATACCTATAACTCTGTAATTATATCTAAATTAAAGCTGACAATGATTGATTTAAAATGCATTCCATTTATGTGTATTATTTAACTGTGGAGCACGTGCAGTATACATGTCGTAGTCATTGAGAGGACCTAGTCTCTGACAAGATGCTGAGTACATTTAAATGTTAATAACTAGCAATTATACTAATTAGGGGCAGAAAACGACGAATTTAATCAACATTTTCAGTTAATACTTTGTTAAAGAAAAAAGTCTTTAATGTATTCATGTAAAATCAATTAATTTTAATATTTTTTAAAAATTAAACACTAACACTTTGTGTAACAGCCAAAGGGATAAAATTTACTGAAAGTACATTTCGTACTTAATTAGACAATTTTTACTGATTGAATAGTACCAAAAATTAGCAATGAAACATATCTGGTTTGTATTTTAAATACTGTGGTACAGTGTATTTTAAATACCTACTTCTACCTCCATAGTTAGCTACTTATTACATTTACCGTGGTATAGTGAATTTTTGGTGCATTAAGCCAGAAAAATCCTTCAGGAGTAGAAAGACTTTGCTTCTAGCTATAAAAGACTACATCCGTTCTTGATATCTCGATTTACCACTGCATCTAATAATTGCTTTACATCAGGTTTCCTTTCACTCTGGTACACAAACATTCGTCATTCCTTGCAAAAGTATTCTCTTTTCAAAAGTATTTTTTCATGTATTATTTCATTAACTTTACACTTTCTAATTCAAAATTTGAGGACTAACAAGTATAATCAAATGTAATTAGTATTTTAATATGTGGAAAAGTAAAATATTATTATCAGAATAATGAATAATTTTGCAAAAAGTGACAATTGTTGGGGTAAAATAATGTTGACAACCAATTACTTTTATGTCAGTTTTCGAAACCTATTATATGCGCAATTGAATCTAATTGGCAAGTCTTTTAACTGGTTTGATTACAGAGAGTCCACAGGATTCGTACACAAGTTGGGTATTAAAGTTAACCATTCGACGCTGGCAGATTGTGCATTTAGAATAAAAAGTAGAAACATCAGATCATTCTCTGATCAGACTGTAATACCTAAGTGCATTTTAATGTACAGGGTGTCGCGAAATAACTACTACAACAACTTATAGTACATCATTTCGAGACACCTCTCTGCTCTCTCTGCTAGACATAACTATTATAACCTGGACAAACAATTTTTTCACAAATTAGGTATGTTCCTGAGATGCTTGAATTAAATTTCCTGTTTAGGTGCTCTAAGCGTTTTTAATTTTAAAAAATGCTGATTTTTCAACTTCATTGATTTTAAAAATCCTCAGATGAACATTTTTGAAGAATTCTTATACTATAGTTTCCAGTGGAGTTGAAAAAGAAAATTCTAACCAAATATCTCCAATCGGAGTAAGCTCACTTTCCATGCTTTAGAATATTCCATTGACATTTCTTTGTTATCACAAAAAATGAACCTAGTGGGCTCTATGTGACATATGGTGGATATTCTGTATTTACTGCAAATAATCCTCTTCGAAAAATAAAAAGGACTTTTCCGAAAAGTTCATCGTGGATTTAAAAATCAATATTTGTAAAAATTCGCACATCTGTCGTATATGTGAAATAGTTTTAGATTCTCCAGGTTCACTTTGTCAATGAGAAAGGTGTGTCTTTCAGTAACATCGTTTTGCGATACCCCGTATAATGTTAGATTGCACTACGAAATACAAAGGCAGGGAACTTAAATTCTTTGTGCAATGAAAACATTTTAACACATGATGCATATGTCCTTCTCCTTTGCAGAAATACTTCCCCAGAAATCAATAATCTTCGTACAACTTGCTTACGTGGTAAGATGACCGTACCAATAATATATTTTTCGCGTTACAGCAAGTTTTTCTAACGGGACGTTTGCAATGTGTATTTCTTAGCATCCCGTCTGATCTTTTAAAGATTCAATAATAGTTGCTCTATTCAGTCTATTTATGTCCTTCCTTGCATTCTTATGCAGCCATACAAGTTTGAAGTTTAAGGTCATTTACGTTTCTCAGTATTCATCCTGTTTCTTGGAAGTCACAAACGAGTTTCAAGTAGTGCCTTACAAGATTCTGGTATTCATGTTTACGTCGTTGAATTCTCTATACCCTATACTGTTCGCATATAAAAGTAGATGACTTAAGGAAGATCTACTTTTATACATTTTTTTCATTGTTCAACCGTATATAGAGATTTGTAAAAGTTGGCTCTGCATTATTTCACAAACTTCTGAATATAGCACCTAAACTGATCACTTGTTTAGCAAAGACAAGCAAAACTTAAATTAAATCTGAAAATGAATTTCGTCACCACTACGTCAATTTTCCTAATTGTATACTGGGGGGTTCAAATTATTGACGCAGCATCATACGAAGAATTCAGTAATATTTACATTACAATAATATTCAGTATAATAAACGAATGTTTACATAATTTTAATCACAATTAATGTTTCTTGTATACAGCCAACGACACATCTGCCACTGTAGACCGTAATACTCCACTGACACCTGAACAAGAAATCCTTATCGAAGAAGTAAGAACCATTAAGTACCACAGTGGTATTTTACCAAAGTAGCAAAACAGTTATATAATACAATTTTGTGATCTAGTTTAGGAATGAGAACAGTGCAATTCTAACGGACGATTATTTGCGTTCAAAAAGTCACATTGCGGGAGCACTCAGAGGTAATTAAAGTATTATTATTTCATTTTATTTATCTTCAGTAGTGTAAAGGAAAATAATAGAGAAGTTGAGATTTTAAGCAATTTGGCTAATACATGAATTATTAAGCATCATCAGTTTTGTCAGATACTTTGTGTGAAAGCCTACCACTGAGAATTTTTGGCACAACAGTATAATTTGAGCATAAAAAGTACAAAAACAATGTAAAAAGCAGCAGTACAGTTAACGTAAACAATTTCCATTTTTTGTTGTCGGCTCATATAAAATCGTATTCCATCTTGTCATTTTGTGAGAATTGAAAACTTTCCATCTTCTGATATCAGCCTTATCCTGGTATGTGTCTCTTGCAATGCTTTACACTGAACTATATTACGACAGTACATTTATACTGATAGTATTTAAAGTATTGCTTTTACGCAAAGTAAATTTGTACCAGTAATTAGCTATATCTGAATTAAATCACCTGAAAAATATTGATTGTGTTAAAACGCATTCATGCTCACTTTAATATTATTTAAATGTGGGTAACTATATACGTATACAGACAACTGTCCTGTAAAAACCTTATCCAGTTGTCCTACTTAAAATTGATTGCGATTATCTTCTCAGAGGACCGTGGGATAAGTAAACAATAACATGTCAGCAAAATATTATATATCATTTGATTAGTAAACACTAAACACCATGACAAGTGTATGTTAGATTATGAACACCAACAAAGTTAAAGAACGAGTTAAAAGGTCAACTACATACATATACCAACTATATGCAATACTATAATAGAATTTTATATCCATTTGACCAACACCAGATAAACAATGCACAGTCAATCGGATTTATTCCTTCATTACTTTACTACATTAACTAATTACGATTTCTTAGAATTTAGAAATCAACTCCACGATAATAAAAAGTATTTTTCGACCTGCAAATGTCCATGCTTTTTTAACAAGATATTAATTATATAATTATTTACAAGAGTAATGATATCGTATAATATGGGCTTAATATTTACGTAAATGGAAGGCAAACCAACATTTGCCAGTTGCCCTACTTACCTAGATTTCAATTAAGGTGTGTAAATAAAATGGAATTATAATCAGGGGAACGTGACACCAACGGAATGATTGTTAGCTCATCACAACAGTCGTAATTCTGTTAATGACACAGAAAATTATCAGTAATCAGTTTTCAGAAATAATTGACATCAATATGATTAATTTATTTTTGCTTTACAAAATACCCCATATTATTATGTCAATGGCACAGAGTTGCAGTTAAAGGGAAGATATTTTGTAATTACGGTACTCAATAATTTACTCTAGTTAGAAGGAGCATTAGTGTTGGCGTTTCTTTATTTTATGAGATAAAAAACAAAAATATTGTTAAAATGCGTGCAACTGTCTTATTTGCTTTATTCCTTTTTCTCAACTCCAGTTTAGGAGTTAACATTAGTATTTCTAGTAAGTTATTTTATCTTTTCATACAATAAAATTTATCAAACATTTTGCGTAAAGTGAATAACAAATTTTTTCTACAGAAATGCAGAAAACTTCTCCAGAAGTAGAACGGAGTTCGGCTTTAGTTATCGAAGACCCGATAAACTTTCCAGATGTACCTCTGAAACTGAATAATTCCTTGGCACGAGGCTCTTTTTCTCTTTGGTAAGTTTTATTGATAGCTATTATTCTAAAGATAACACCATAATAATTGTAACTAATATTTTTATTGAGCAATCTCAAAAGCCACTTGTTGCGCTTTACTTTTTCTTTTTCAATTATTTTAGTTCTGGACAAATCGTTGGATTATCAACCCTGGC
>CM036941.2:12126433-12145824 GCA_020352615.2 Yoshiicerus persimilis
CTATCCATCAATTACAGACTTACAGATGTACTATACAAATAGATCCCTATGATCCGGATATGGATATATCTGCGTAAACTAATTGGCTACACCTTGAGACTTTACTTTGTTACACTGACCTGTCTTGCAATAAACCTGGACATCTGGTAGACAAAGAATTGTAATATTTGTAAATAATAAGAATATTACTCCGCAATTGTAAATAATTTAGAAAGAATTTTAAAGGCCAATCAGTAATTGACGGTTAGCAAGTTTACCAAACCGTCCAATTCTCCAGAATTCCACCTTTCTTTTCTACCATTCTACCATTACACGTTTATATGTTTGTAGTTTGTCAAAGGTTGATGAGATTCTCCTAAAATATAGAATGCAGGGTCTTTACGTTTTCCTAGTTTTCCACTACAACTTGGGAAAATTTACAATACAATGCAACTGATTTGCGGAACACGTAAGATTAATGCCATTTTAAAATTCGGAAATAGAAGATTAAGAAGTTAAATGTTACATACGTTCATTACAAGACCTAAGACTTTCTTGAAAAGTTGGTCTGCTTTAATTTTATAAGTTGATTACATGTTAAGACTCTCTGTCCCTGTCCCTACCATACAGTGTTTGTTTTTCAGGCCCCTTCCTTTCCTAAACCGTAGACGTCACTCACATACGAACGCTCTTTACGGCAAAGAATATAAAATCGTAAATCTACTCGTTATTCTCCATTTGCTTTTCCGATACATAATATTAGCTTATCACAAACCGTCTCCATCTACAGTAATCTCCGTCTACTTTAACTATTTCAGTTTGCTTATTTTCTAAAGCAAGTAGAGCAGAACCGAAATATAGTGGGATTTCCAATTAGGCTGGTTTTGTACAGCTTGGTTCCCCTCTTCCTCTATTCCCGAGTCGCGAATCTGCCATGCTGTACATGAAGGTGAACATTGCACGGCAGATAGGAAAGCATTGCAAATAGTTGGAATGGAAGGATAAGTGAGTGCACTAAATAGCACTTCTCAAACACACCTCCCTTATGAGCAACAGACCCAATAGAAAAAGAACACGACACGTTTTAATAGATGAGAATAATACTAAAGGAGATTTGAAGGACGAATACCTATATGTCCCGATATTATAATATTCTGATAGATAGAAATTTTAGCAATATTAATTGCACTGAAAGTCGTTCACAATCAGCTTTCATTTCTATCGACTTTTAAGAGTTTATACGGTTGCATTGTAAAGACCGTCGATTGTTCTGGAAGCTGTGACGCATTTGTAGTTTATGTACAATAGAAATAATTTAAACACGTTGGGATGTTTTGTAATGCAAACACTTTCAACCCGGAACCGTAGTGTGGCACACAAAAAATATCTAATTTAATGTGACCATTTCTTCAATTCTGTATTGAATTGCTACTATTATTGCTAAGACGAACTCAATATCTAACTTTAAAATGAGAGATAGAATTGTTTAAATATTCTGAGAAATAAAAAACTTTGCTCTCAGAAGATGAGCTTAAACGACAAAAGACTACTTAAAAAATGAATTTTCTGCCATTTGTAAAGTATTAGTGGCGAAAATCAAGTAGTTTCGCTGTGTTCTGCTAACCGTGGATTGAATAAAATTAAAAACCTAATAGGAAAATTTAGTAACTCCTTAAAAATGCAGGAGGCAGAGCTCAAAGAAACGCTAAAAATGACGTTTTATTATTTTTTATCTTATTACGTTTTCTTTTACAAGTTAAGGCATATTGTATTGTTCTTGACCAGTTCTATCAATTTCATCCTTCTGAGTAAAATCGACTTTTTGGTGATTATGTGCAGAAGACATGATTTCTGCAGACGAATTCATTCATTTCTCAAATCATGACAAAATTAGTCAGAAAAATTACCTAATATCTTGCTACGATACAAACTACGTGTAAAGGGCTACCTCATAAGTTAAGTTCATATCCAAATACCATATTTTGAGTTAAAGCGCTCTTTTTTTGGGTCGCACAAAATATGGTCTCCCTGACCTAATTTTATATGTTAAGTTCTTGAAAGCTATACACTATTGGCTGTAATGGAGCTTAACCGAAGGTTGAAATCCATTTTATATTTTAGCTAAATAACTTCGTAGTATATTCTTACTTTTTAGTATCTCATGCCGCAGAATCTCATATAAACTTTTCTGATTGAAATCGGTATGGTATTTTAATTCCGCTGTTATTTTATGTCTTTGTATCTTATAGAAAACGAAAACGCGATTCAAGGTGCTCCATTGTTTTATTTAGTTTAAAATTGGCGAAATTGTAATGAAATGAATGAAGCTAGCTATTAACAGAAAGCAATTGTGCTTTATTGATAATTTAAATTCGTGTTAGTTATTATTGCCTAATTTTTTGCATTTCTATATGTTTTGGTTGTTCCGTGTAATTTCATTATATATTCACTGTCAGACTTGGCTTCATTTCAAGATAACCATTTTTACTTTGCATGACGTCCGGCATTAGGCAGTATTAGGCAAGGCTCCATTGAATATTTTATTGTATATCATTATGTATTCTTTTCTATGGGTTTCAGTGTATAGGTATAACTACTGAGGCCGCAGTAAATGTTTCTTATCCAAAAAGTAAGCAACACGCCATATTATATCAAGTAAGTCATACAAGAGGCAAGCATGGAACATGGATGATAATATATTCAGGATGAACAAGTACACGGGCCTAAGGAAGTGCTTTTTAACGACCAAAACAGAAACAGGCAATATATATTATTTATACCAAGAGGCAAATGTGGATACTAATTTAAGTTAGCAGTATATACAGGTTCAGCTCATGTCTTAAATCAATCAAATATTACTTACCAATTGGTATACCAATACACAAAATATTAAAAAGCAATAGTTAGCATTAAACTCCATTACATATGTAAAACCCTACTCCACGTGGCGAGGGTGTTAATAATAAAGTTGCTTTAGATATTAGTATAGAGGCTCATGTACATATTTCTATTAGCGGCCAGTAATACCGGTGTGGCAAACAATATATAATACAACTGTATGAATACTATAAAGTATAATACGCATTAAACAGAAGGCAAAAACAAGGACAACGTTTTATATAAATAGTAGGCTTTCTTCAATGCAAAACTGACAATAATATCTTCCACCAAGTTCACCTTGATTTTACTATTATATTGCATACCTATTTATTTTCTGCAAGCAAAAGTGAAGACAAATGAAAAAACTGCTCGGCATGCAATGGTATATAAGAAAACATTTCTATACCCTTATGGGATTACTGGGTTTTATGTCCGGCTTTATTAATATCCATCAGTATCCAAATTGGTGGTTGGCCTCGGGCAAAGGGTACCAAAACGACATTGTCTAGCAGACCCACTGTATCTCGACCGAATTTCCACTCTAACTTTCTAATTAAAATCGAGTTACTATAATTTCACTGATACTATATGCCCTTGTTTCTGAAAAGGAATATTCGAGGACTTTTTTATATGCCGAAATTATGAAGGAAAGGAAACCGTTAAAAGAAACACATTTGTTTGATAAATTGGTTTATTGTGCAGTTTTATTAAGTTATTTATTATTTGCAAGATTATAATATTTTTGTTTTCTTTTGTGCCATAAGTGTATGAAGCATTCACATTCATGCGTTTAGTTACTATCATAAAGACTTTCTACTTTTTTCTTGTTAAAACCACTTAACCATTATTTTTACATAATGGATTTAAATAATTAGTACACTAGAATATACTAAACAATAAAGACAATATTCAATTATAGTTGTATGCTGCATTGTGTCATTCTGATATTATTATAAGCTTAAATTATAAACATCTAGGCCCATTTATATTGATGACGATAAAACAAGTGCTTCTTATTAGCAGGTTTACATTACATATACGTAGGATTTCTCCTGTCCAATGATAATAAGAGCCTTTTCCATTAAGTTTACCTAGTTATTATTTACACTACGTGCCTAATTATTTCCTGCAAGCTAAAGTAAGACTTTTGTACAGTTGGTTAAAGCATCTTGAAGAACGGCTAGTCACGCAATTTACAAACGCAAAAATTTATTTCCATAGAATGTCTCCAGAGTACCCTGCATAATTTATTTTTGAGTGTTGGTTTCGTTTCAGAGCTATAATACATGTCCACAACGTAGATTATACTACAATGTACAATATACAAGTTCTTACCTTTACTTAGTAATTACTAAATATGAATCCATAAATTCGCCAAGTGTTATCGGTATTGCATAAATATGTTTTGTAATCATGCATTGCTTAGCTTTTCATCGAAATTGGGACAGTAATGAAATTTGGATTTCATGAATGTGAAAATGAAAATGAGTGACTACTCTTATGACGATGCATTCCATAAGGAGTACTATGAAACAGCCTAGTAATAAACAAAGCCAATTAAGAAAGATGGTTCCTATCTTCATATGGAGGGAGATAGGTGGGCATTCATGATCCAAATGAAATTCAGCTGATCTAAGCTTTGATAAATCAGTGTCTTTCCACATTTGCCAAAAGTTAATGAAACTTCCTTCTATAGTATTCTGAAATACATTATGGAATTCTTTTCGAAACTGTCCTGTATACATCAAGGAAAGTGGCTGCAGGGTTCCAGTTTCTGTTACCTTTGAACACTTTAGATGAGGATATAGATCATTCAAGGCCGTCATGTGCCAATAAGATGTGCTTTCCCAGATATTTATGAAGACTATTTTTTGTTGTTGATAGCGCTTTATATTTGATCATTCTCGTTGAATAGTGGGTAGCTACTTCTTGATGGTAGCAATAAATGTGGGAACCCATTTTATCCAGTAAGTTATATTTTTTGAAAGCATGGTGAAATTCAATATATGCATCTTCACATGAAAAGCTCGGCGGTTTTCCAACAACTTGAAACAGCTTGTAATCCCTTAGAATCAGTTCTCCAAAATCTCTGATCAAATCTTTGTCCAGTGGAGCAATCACTGAACTTGTCATGTACGTTTCATACAGAGTTGTCGGAAGGTTTAATGTAAGAGTCAGCAATCCGTATAAAGGGATCTTCCTTTGGTTGTGGTTTTGTCTCAGGAAACTTGCAAAACTTGAAATGACAATATTTGAAATATCAGAGAACCAAGACAGTGGGCTCGGTTTTGAGAGTCCATTCCTCCATGAAAGCATATTCATTGTAGTAGCCACAAGAGTTGTTGTTGTAGTTGTCGCCCATGTGGCTGTGTCAAAGGATTCAGTCCATATTGAAAGCGATGGTGTTTGGACAGTCTCTTCCTTTTTGCAATATATATATGCATAGCCATCATATTTGACGATCCAAAATATATTTGGGGTATCATCTGTATATATTTTTCCGTGAAATCCTACTGGCAGTATGATTCCGAAAGACTTATGAATATCTATTTTAGATGTAACTGTTGAATAAGCGGCTGTTAAATTTAACTTTTCTGCCAGTAGCTCAACAATCGGTGAAATTTTACCAATATTTATGCAAAGATCCCACAGTTTCTTGTTGAATAGGGTGTACGGAGATGCCGAGCACTGCTTAAATTCATGTCGACCCACGTTCCTCTCATACAAACGAATGTAGACTCGAGAATGGATAATGTTAACATTTTTCCACACATTACTTCCAAAATCATCTGCTATGATATTGGATTTTGCGAAAACTTTAGAAAATGCCGACACCGTATACAGATCAGGGTCAAGATTCGATGAAAATACCACAAAGTGTAAGGGTGACATAAAATCGTCCGGCAAATGAGAAACAAGACCGAGTTTCTTTTCGTCAAATACTTCTTTCCTGTAAAGAAAAACAACTTTGTCCGTTGGCCGACCGAATTCTCGGTCGAAAAACATTGTATATTTCGGGAAATTAGTCTTTATTATTGGCGGTTCAACCATTGCAATGGAGTTGCATGATCCTCTAGATAGTGATAGTGGGTGTTTTCCATGTCCTATTAATTTTGCGAAATATTTTTTCCAGTTAATATTTCTCACGTTCAGTATTGTATGTGGCTGTGACTCGAAGAATCCAAATAAATGTTCCGTAAGGTGCTGATTGCCATAAAACATGAAATCCACTTGACAATTTCGGAATATTTGCTTTAATGGATTGCAATTCTCAGTGAAGAATGATAATAACAGAATGACGATAAAGAATACTTTTAATTTCATTACTTTACGGTATTTATGTAACTCTGGGAGGGAGCACAGTAGCACTAAAGGCCTATTTAAGAACTGTGAAGTGAGAGTTTTATTACTTTAAGTTTTGGATAGTGTTGTTGATGGACGTTCGACAAATGTTGTGTGTAGCGATTTACCATAAAGAGAGTCTAGTCTATCGACTACCGATTGAATACCGAACGCATATAAATAATTAATACTCTACGAGTTGCTTAAAAATTTAAAGACAAATGTTAGGTACAATATTTCATTACAGTAGCTTTATGCAAGTATATGTTTTTTAACCAAAACAAAGAAACACTAGTGAAGTTATAAGACTAATTACGAAATTATTCTAGCTTCGATTTATTCTTTCTGTGTGAGCAAATAGAATACGTACGACAATACTTTTTATTGTAAACCATTATTATTCAAATAATACTTAAAAACTACTCTGAAAATATTGAAGACTCCTAGCAATCATTCCGAAAAATTTATGAAAGCTGAAACATTTATAAAATTTGGTATTCATGGAACATTGGAGTTAGTTTTGCTTTTCGTAATGCTTCATTGTTGCATAATTATACATCCTCTGCCAGTTTCCTTTTCATAACACAAGGTAATGTTCAATAATTAGAATACAAAAATAAAATAGAAATTTGCTGCTCAAGACTATTAGTGTTGGTTACATTATTGGTATTTCCGTTCGCGTGAGGTGCTCATTGTGGTACCTCATGTCATCCTGTGTTTGCCATACAGTTTTGTTATATTTTGCCGTCCACCTATTTCAGTATTAATCCAATTTTTTCATGTAACTTTATTTGAATTAATGGCTCAGCAGTTTACAGTTTTATTATAGCTATTTTATTTAGCTATATTTTTAATTAAAGGAAAAAAATCTCCTGTTTGAGTAGGATTAATACGTCCAAGCATATCTGGCTAGGCGGCGTACGTGAATAATCAATCTCTATGTCCGCTGCTGGTAGTGGGTTCAAATCCCGCTTGGGGTATAAGGCCAGAGGTTGTTTGTGCGACGCACAAATGGAAAGATAGATAAGCTGCCTGTTGAAGGGACTGGCTATTTGTCCAAGCTAGAGACCTGACTTAGTAGTGAAGCTATGAATCCATTTAAATGACAGCCTTTGACCTCTCGGCATTAACTAACAACAATGCCAATGTTAAGAGGAGTTTGCAATGTTCCCGCTAGTGGAATGCGCACAGATCCTGCACTCTATAGTGTAGGGGAACCTCGTATAACATACATACATAGGATTAATACGTGAGAGATTGCCTAATAATATCTACCACATAATTCTTAATATTATTTATCCGAATTATAAGCCCGGTTTTTATAGGCGGATTTTCCCATGTAAAGTTAGTATTCCTAAGGGGTTCATAATTTATTTAGTGGTCAAAATTGTTTATACAAATAACAAATACTTGGTATACAAAAAAATACTCAGCATATCTATAAGAAATATTTTACCTCTGCTTCCAAACATTGATCACAAGAAAGGACATTAATATCATCATCACAAATATCAAAAGCCAAGGCTACTGTATCCTTAGGGACACGTATTAGAGCGCAGAAGATTAGCTCACCTGGGGGTAAACGAAATAAAAAACTTCGCCAAGCCGTAACATGAAGCGGGCCAGATGGTTAAAGGGAATTATTTATCTATTTACAGAAACTGGGCGTAAATTAAATGGTTGTCATATAAATAATGAATTCTTCCAATATTATCAAAAAAATTAGCTTACCGCTTCATAGAGTGGAAAACACCCAAAAGGTCGAAAAGGTCAGCTTACCGCTTCATAAAGTGGGAAACACCCAAAAATTTGGCTTACCGCTTCATATAGTGGGGAACACCCAAAAAGTTAGCTTACCGCTTCATATAGTGGGGAACACCCAAAAAGTTAGCTTACCGCTTCATAAAGTCGGAAACACCCAAAAAGTTATCTTACCGCTTCATAAAGGGGGAAACTTCCAAAAAGTTAGCTTACCGCTTCATATAATAAAAGGCATCCAAAATTTTGAATATACCGCTTCCCAAAAGTGGACACACCGAAAAACTATATTTTACACCTAAAAACTATATTTGACTATCTTATTCAATATAAAGTGGAAGCGGTGTAAAATATTTTTTACTATCCCGCTAACAAACTACTAGAAGCGGTGTAAGATATTTTAGTACCCAAAACCCCATTTTCATATCTTATTGCTTATAAAGTTAGCGGGCGTTATCTCCGAAAGGGGTGGGGTGACCACGCCCATTTTAAATAGGGTTTTAAGCTAGGTCGAGATTAGTCCAAATCCGATGTTTTATCCAAATCGATCAATGCCTTCAAGAGTTATGGTGTTCACATACATACGGACAGACAACACGGTTCCATAAGTGAACCTCTGGCTCGCTAAAAATTCACTTTTTTCGGAGTGGATCTAAATTTGAGAATTTAGATCTACCCAATGTGGGATTGCTGTCTCCATATCCAGTAACCTTAGATACAGTACAGTTTGACTGATCATTTATTCGCATTGGATCTAAATTCTCAAATTTAGATCCACTCCGAAAAAAGTGAATTTTTTATTTCGTTTACCCTCAGGTGAGCTAACCTTCTGCGCCCTGAGGCTTCACACTAAAAATTAAAAAGCTTTGATCAAAAGCCAATGCGGTATGTAAATGCAATGCATGCTCTTTTTGTTTACAAAACAAACGAAGATATCAGAGAGGTTAACTATACCTTTTACTTGCTTTGCGTATATAAAAACATTTTTGCATTCTATTTTCTATAACTTCTGCCTTTGATTTCACTGAGTAAGACAGCTTTGCTTTTGAGTACGCCTTTCCAGTGCTTTTTTTTGTATCTATATATGTACGCACACAATTCTTCTGCACTATCTATAATGTAAACTTTGGTTTATACTATTCATTAAAATGCAGACCGCGTGCTTAATATATATATATATTGGGATGGCAGTGCAAACAAGTAAATTTAGGTACGCATAATTGTGATACTCTTATGGTATGCTTATTTTTGGGGAAAGACTTTTATGCCTAACAGAGAGTCTTACAATGTGGTGAGCATTTTTAAGAACCTGCTCTTAAAAATGTCTCAATGCGATGCGTGTCGCAATGTCAAAATGCAATGCGAAAGGATGTCCTCAATATAACAATCGGCAAATATGGTATATAATAAATAAATTTGTCATTTTATCAAATTTTGAAGCTGCAATAATATACTTACTCAACACTGTCTTTTTCAGCTTTCCTGGGGAAACAAAAGGGAACTAAAAGAAAAAAAAGTATGAAAATAATGCACTGATTAGTTGACATTTTTTAAGCGAAAAATATTTGAACAAAGTCGATTCGTTCAGCAAATATTTTATAAATGAATGTGTTTAAATTTGCATATCATGGATCATGGTTATATTCTCATTTTTTTACTTAGAAGTAATCAATTCTGAATAATACGCTATTGTATTTTCTGAGAAACAAATACAGGGGTTTGTAGTTTCAGGTTTGTAGAGTTCGACTTGGTGTTTTGAGAAGGCATGCAGTGGAAATCCAATTTCATAAGGAGTTGATCATGAAAAAATATTTACCTTGCTTTAGCGTCGTGAGGAAACACATTACACTTTTCTGCAAAAGTTTGATTGACATTTTAATAAGGTAATGGAGTTTGTGATCTAAACAAATTTTGAGTATAAACCTATGGATCATACCTTTTTAAAAATAAATTTATCATACAGATATTTGAAGGTATTAAAATAAAAAAGCTTTTAGAGCATAATAATAATCGCCCTGTACATGTGTACATGCACGTGTAACTTAGTGACAATGCTGCCAATTTACACTTTCCATTATTCTCTTATAGTACAATTATACAAATTATACAATTAGACAATTATAACTTCACAGCGTACGCTCCCATACAACTCCTTGTTTTTATAGTCACTGGTACTAAATTTTATTATATTCATATTGTTAGTTGTTACAAATTCAATGACGACATCTTTGCTATTTTGTGAATTATATACTAAATAAATGTATTTATTTTGACAGACTATGACAATTGTTGAGTAGCTATTGAGTATATTTTCAGTGTATTCGATT
This sequence comes from Yoshiicerus persimilis, assembly GCA_020352615.2. NCBI lineage: Eukaryota > Metazoa > Arthropoda > Collembola > Entomobryomorpha > Tomoceridae > Yoshiicerus > Yoshiicerus persimilis. Next base: position 12,136,720 of record CM036941.2, read on the forward strand.
TTCCAAATGTTTACATGCAGCTGTGATAAAAGCGAGCATATTGTTCCACGGAGTAATCTTTGAAGAAGGAATTCCATGTATCTATTTTAAAAAACTGCCAGTATCGTCGTAGGAATGAAGTAGGACGACGTTGATTTTAAAACGGGGTTTGACAATTAATTGAAATAACCGTAGTGAAAGAAGTTGTATGAGTAATATAGTTCCCCACCTGTTCTTTAATTTAAATTATAATTTATTATATTACTAATTTTCAACGTTTCTCTAATATCAAAGAATAAGAAAATAAATGACTCATAATTAATCGTTCGTCTTAACATGTGACATTTTCGTCTTTTTCCGTGGAATATTTCGTCATTTGAATTTTTCGTTTAACCATTTAACGGGTCGTCTTACCATTTAATGTGTCGTCTTGAATTTACATTGTATTTACATTTATATACATTATTTTTAGTGTTTTAGTTGGCATAGATGTTCAGTAAAGTAAAGCTTTTGTGGCCAGCTTAGGTCTCCCCCGTTTCCGCTTCTCGCCAATTGGAATTTTCCTCACTGACTGAGTAAAATATGTTAGTTTCTTCATCGACGCAATTATAATGATGTGTTTGCATAGTGAATTTTTTTGGTAAGTAGGACAAGAGCAAACTGAAGTCTGCCATTTTCGTGCATTAAAGGTGACTTTCCAAACTGTGAATTCTGACGCAATGAAATCTTCAAATGATGTCCACTGTGCATGACTTTGTGGGTCTGACAGTGTGATAACCTTTTCTGTAGTCACTTCTGGTGCTTTACTCGCAGCCGTAAAGTACGTAAGCGAGTTATTTTCAGGTTCCCCCTCAATGATGAATGGCTTACTCTTCGCCCAGTGATATGCTTTGGTTAGCAAAGGCACAGTTTGAGCAGGATCGGTATTGTATTTGTTGAGGGAGTAGTTGATGCTGGAGGGTTCTTTTTCTGATGACCAGGTTTCCAAGGTTTTCTGTACACAAGTCATAAACTGACAGATAAGCTAAGATAAGGTTCTGTGTACATGTGCACGTTAACAATACCAATACACTTGCTACTATATACCTTACAATGTTGAGTTATCATAAACTTCATAAATTACATGGAAGACGACACATTAAATGGTAAGACGACCCGTTAAATGGTTAGACGAAAAATTCAAATGACGAAATATTCCACGGAAAAAGACGAAAATGCCAAATGTTAAGACGAACGATTAAATACCACCCAAAATAAATGGCGCTTTCCAGCGATGACTAATTGGCATTGGCTATATAGGGAGTACTAGAATGTAACATATATTTTGGTCAGGAATAACTCAAGAATGGTAAGCTGTACTTAAACGCAATTAGCACCATAAGAAAGAGGACAAAATTTTGAATTGGAATCAATTTTATCAATATGAAACTCAGTATATTCGGCTTGCCAGAAAATCGCGAAAAAAAGTGGAAATGGGTTTTCCAAATCTCGTAAGATTGTTTGGAGAACAAATTTTAGCTTTTTATTTCGAGATTTTTTGAAAGGCCAACTGAATTTTTTACTAATAAAATTCGTTCCAATTGAAAATTTTGTCCTCTTTCCAATGGTACTAGCTGCGTTTAACTACAGTTTACCGTTGTTGAGTTATATATTCATGGTCAAAACGGTCATTTTGTTTATTGCTGGAATAAGATTGCAGTCATCAGAGCGCATTTTGGAGAAAATTTATGATTACTCGGTAATAAGGGTACACTAATAACAGGACATCAAACCACGTACATTTTATTGGCAATAGCACATAACCGTAGGGATCCTAGGAGCCGGGAATCTAGCATCTCTACAGTAGTATTCTAAAATTAATTCCTTTATACAATGCAACTTGTAGCTTTTTATGAAAATTAAAATAATTAAAAGAAACTGCTGGTTTAATTTCATGTTATTATTTTCATATAATTTCAAAAATAAACCCAGCATAGCAAAATGCCTCTGTGGCAGGATAATGTGCACAACCCATGGGATTATTTCCAGTTGTTTATCAATAGCTGTGTTGTTCATTAAGTGCATTGTTAATGATACCCAATTTCAGCTAATTTTCATTTCTCGCATTTTTCGCACTGCTTAGCAATCTTTTTACGCACCTTTTATCACTTTTCGCAGTGCGAAATGCGTAAGGCGAGCACATAAGGTCTGCAAATGAGTAAATTTTAATTAGTTTTCGATATCTGTGAAATTGACATGAATATTAGTGGCCTACAGAGGTGACGATTACAATTTTAGAGATTAGAACTACTTTGATTTAATCGTCACGAGGATTGAGTGTTCTGTCTATTTTTCTGCAAAACCACAATTCTTTTATTGATTGGGACATTAATGTGTAGTTACAAAGGCCAAGACGTGGATTAGATGTGGGCTATAATCAGAAAAAGTCGTCTATGATGGAGAATATTTTGGAGAGGTAGTACACAGCAAAATGAAGCACGAGATAATCGCCGCCAATGCGATTAAAAAGTAATATGGAAGTGATTAAAGTTATAGCCACTTTCGCAAGGGAGTTTGTAGAGCCATATTAATTCTAAAGTTGTAATTTTAATGTTGTTATCCCTGAACCGCTTAGCTAAAGTTCTTTTGGAATAAAAGGGAGTTTGTAGAGCCATATTAATTCTAAAGTTGTAATTTTAATGTTGTTATCCCTGAACCGCTTAGCTAAAGTTCTTTTGGAATAACATCTACAGGCCATCTTTCATATGTTGTTCGCATCAGTGGAAATATTTTTATACAACACGATGATATGACAGGATTTACACAAAATGTCACTTTATTACAATAATCTGTCATGGGCTACTTCTTATCGAAATAATTTTGCAGTACTAAATACTTAATTGAAATGAGGGACGCCAAAACATATTTGAATGCAAAAACATCTGAAGGAGATACATCTAATAAGTGTATTTAGTTGAAGAATATCCCTAACAAGTTTCCATACTCCTTAAGTTTCAGTATACTTTCCAAGAAAAAATAAGTTACCGGAGGTTGAAGGAAAAGTCTTTAGAAAATGCCAAGTGTACTCAGTAAGAAGCGTAGGTATTCATAGGTGCTAGTTATATGACTTGAAGGAATGTAATAGGACGTCGTTGATTTTGAGAGAGTTTGGCAAATATTCGAAATAACAGTGCAGTGAAAGAAGTGGTATGACCAATGAAGTTCACAGACCTTATAAATTGCTTTATCTGTAAATTGAATTATAAATATATTTTTAATTTTCTTCCTTTTACTAATCTCACAAAAACAACAAGGTATTAAATGGCGTCTGCTAAAGATGACTAATTGATTTTATGTGCCACGTAAAAATGAGAAAGTAGGTTAGCCAGCAATAATAGTTTACACTGTATGTTTTGTAAATTCTAGACAATGAATTTGTTTTGCTTTTCAATATTTATTTGTAACTTTCGTTACTAATATTTAGTATCATATATAAAGAATGACGTTCCATTTATTTTTGTTGACATGTGGTTTTCATTTAACAATAACAGCAATAACTTCAGCTTTTCTAGTAGACACGGCTTCTATTGAGGATCTTTTGGATATAGACGGTTTGTAAATATTTTTCAATTAAAATTAAATATTTTCCTTATTATCTCCGTATCTTCAAATCATCTCCGTAAGATAATAGTGATCACAAATTTTATCTTTTTGTTATGTTTTAGGTTTTACAATAGAGGGTTTCGGTTTTGAAAATGGTAATCCTAATAGTAAGAAGAGTTATAAAGTTGTCTATCCTTTCTCCGACTATTTACAAGAGATGTGTCCTAAAATCGACGGAGACAAGCAATCTTCTCGTTCGGATTATCCCGTGTTCCAAAATATCTATTCTACCTGCAAAAAAATCTTTAAGGTTAGTTTTCGTGGCAATTTTTATTTACAAGTTAGAAATTTTTAACTGCAAAGCACAATAAATAATTTTCAAATAATGTCTAAATAATTCCATTAATTATTAAGTTTAATGTGCAGTTAAGAAGGAGTGGGATTTTAAATAATTGTACTTATCTTCTCAATGTTTACAATTTTTGAATATTTTCAGAACAATGAAAACTGTTTCGCCAATTGTATTTTAATCGGGCTAATAAAAAGAGAAGCTTATGGGCGTCTCTTTTTGATCAGTGTAAAAATTAATGCCAATTTATACTTCAACTCGTCTGTGCCCTTTCCTCATTTGGTAGAACATGAATTTCACACTGAAGACAATATCTTTTGCTTTTCTAAAGGTTTGTCATTTCGATTCTTCATATACTTTAACCAGATCAAATGCTTTACGAAAGTCTCCATTGTTTGCTATTACCACCCTTTTATAACTTATAACAACACGATTTAATACTTCTTTAAAAGATTTCAGGACCACTCTACTAAATAACCTTAAGAAATGTGAATTACCTTTTCCGGAAGTCTGCGTTATCGATGAAGAGGAATTAGTAAGCTTAGACCATTGTTAAAAGTTATAAATATGCATATTAACGTTCTACTTTATTAATGTTTTAAAAGCAATGTGATCCCCACCTTGGCAATTGCGAATTTGAAGAAGCAGAAGGTAATTATTTTAACCAGTAGCTCAACAAGCAAAATAATTTAAAAGTATAAAGAAAAATTGCAAATAATCAATTGCATATTTTAGCATCTGTAATAATATCCGGAAATAAGGCCCACTTGCTTACATGCAACAGACTTGATAATTTGCAGTGGAAATATTTTGAGAAATCATCCAAATTCCAATGCATACTTCCCCGAAAAGAGAGGTTAATGGGCATGCAACGAAAAGTGTTTAAGGACTGCAGGTTGTGCCGCCGTGAAGTAAGCAAATGATAGTTTATTACCACAAAGAAAAATTACACTTTATTCATCATGCCTCATGCCATAATAATGTTTTCCCGTCAAAATTCATTTTTGATGTATATTTTATTGCTTTTCCGCCAATTTCTTATATTTTTCCAAGCATTTTTAATAATATAATACTAAAATATGTGTTAAGCTGATTATTTTTGTTATATAAAACGGTACACTATGGTTCCTCTTATTACCAGGAATAACATGAATATAATTGCCAATTTTCAGAAAAATGGAAGTTTTGAGGGTTTAATAGAATTTTTATCTGCACCGACAAAGGAAGAATTCGCAAAAGTTGCTTATTCTGCACAACCTATAATTATTCGGAATGGGGCAAACTTTGAGGGAATGCAACAACTGAATATATCTTTCATACAGAATATTTACAGTGATTTTGCCAAAGCAGGAAAGTGGGAACCTTGCAAATTCAGACTGTTTAACCCAGAATTTGAGAATTTTCTTCAGGCCTTGTTAACAATGAATGATAGCAGAGCTGAAGACTCATGGTATCTTGTTTGGTAAGAAAATCTTTAAATCTTTATTTTAACAGAGATTCTGAACAGAACAATAATCTTAGTTTTTAACATTTTACAACGTTTTTGGAATATGAAGGGGTATTTGTCACCCGGAAATTAGAGAACGATTCGGGAGTGCAATTAAAAGACCAAGTTTCTTCCCTGACGATTATCCGATAGCTAAAGACGTTCCCCGGCTTTATGCTGCTTCTCCAGAAGGAGGCATAAACCTTCACGTAAGTCAATAAGTTATCCTTACAATTAAATGTTCCTTTATTATCAAAAATATTTATTTTACACTGCAAAAGTAAAAGTATATAAATTGTTCAATAATGTATCTGTGATTCATTTATGAATATATTTTCTTATGAAGATTGATTATCTTCGTGAACTTGTTTGGCAAGCCCAACTTTCTGGAAGTAAAGCCTGGATTTTGCGTGCACCGGCTGAATGCAATCATGTTTGTACAGAATTATTGGAAGTTATAGTCAACCAAGGAGATTTGTGTAAGGAAATATTACATTTCACTTCTCTCACTTACATAAAATCTATACATGTGTTAAACCCAAAAATTTGATTTTGTAATTGATTATATTTTGTAGTTAGCATACAAACTAATACATGGTTCCATGGGACTTTCATCGAAGCCAAGAATCCATCCATTGCAATTTTAATAGACTATCAATACTGATATCTAAAGTCTGTAATATTATCACAAAAAAATTACTTTTTACATGGAAATGACAAATGTTAAGCAATTACTTACGTATTGATTAATTGCCAATGTAAACTTTAGCAGTTACACTAAATTAATTGAATCCTAAGAAAGAATTCTGAAAACATGAGAAATCATCAAAGATGATAATATTTAGCATTACAAACAACTTTGGATTTGTTGAAATAAGGTCTGTGAGTAACAACTTTTTGCTATAGCTAGAGTTTTTTTAAACTGTTTACGCAACAAAGTACTCTGGAGGAAAAACGTGCTAATTGAAACATTTCTAGTGATGTACTTCCTTTACACATAGATATTTAAATTAGATATTGGGGTATATCCATCATTTTACCCACAAATTGTGTATTTATGAAATTTCATTCGATTTTCGAAATCATTTGCACTTATCATAAAACAAACGCTTGGTTTCACCGAGTATTTATCGAAGAAGGAAATCCGTCTATAGTTATTTTAACAGACTATCAATACCAATGAAGGAATGTATTTTAATTAGAAAACAGTTATTTTACGTGCTGTGATATTTAACAAAATAACTATGTTTAAGATCAGTTTATCGAATTCTCTTTGCATTGCGTTTCAATTTCATATTTCGCTAGAAATGAAACGATTTTTCACTAAAAATAAGCCAGGTAAAGAACTGTAACATTTCCACACTTTGACAACTAAATATATAATTATGCTCTGACAATCCTGAAAGAATCCAAGCTAAATAGTTTCTGGCCAACCCGTAGTTATAATTACCCATTATTTTGCATTTTGGCTTTTCAAATTTGTAAATTGTTTCAGTCTTGGTAATTACAGAATATTTATATCGGGTATCTTGCCCAAAACCGCTTGAAATTTTTCGTTCTAATTTTTAAAGTAAATTACAGTTGCTTCACTGTTGAATAAATACTCGTTGCATTATAATATATAGTATATGTGCTGGGAAATTAGGGAATTACCAAAATGTTTGTGTAAGGGAATAATTTATCTTGTCTCCGAATAAAGTTTCTGTTGAAAATATATTGCAGTTGAAAGTCCTACTTGCCATTCTATTCCAAACACTCACGGCCATTACAATTGTTTAGTAAGTTCTAGCAGGGAATTTGAAAATATTTATGACGACAATTAACGGAAAGACAATTAGCAACAATCCTAAGGTCATTCTAGTGGGGAAGTTCTGTCTAATGAATGGTAATGATATTTAGAAATGCTAAGGTAGTTATTTATTTGACTTGGTAATTTAAGTTTCCTTGTCTAAAAGCATAAGTGTAACATCTAAGTCAGTAAATAAGTAGTATCGCATGTATTACAACAAATAACTTTGCATTACGTAATAAAAATGTAACGCCTCTGTAGAAGTAATCAAAATAATTTTTTTAAACATGTTATTAGTAATTTCATGATAAATTGCATTGTTTTTCATTTAGTTTGCTTTAAAAATTATCGTAAACGGAAATCCAAGCCTGATATTCTGAAATTCCAATAATAGATAAAGATTTTCACAATATTAATTACATTGAGATCAACTTTCATTCCAATTATGTTTTCAGAAACCTGAAACGGTTTCATTGTGTCGAACATCGATTGTTCTGGAAGCATTGTGACGCATGTCGCATTTATAGTTTATATGTGTCATGAATATAACATAAACAAGCTTGGAGGATTTTTGTAATGCAAAGCAATCAGCAAACAGCAAAGGTATGCAAATAATGGTTTTCTAATTTCATGCGACCATATGACCTTTTATGACTGAATTGTTATCTATTAGCTATGCAAAATAAGTTTTCAATTTTTAAATGAAAGTCACAATAGTTTGCATTGAAATTGCATAGAGAACATAGATAAAAGAGAAAATACTATAATAAAAAGAAGATTTTGGGAGTCTGTAATGGCCGTAGTAAAAAAATTAATTATTATCTCCGTATGTTTTTACCATAGATTCAATTAAAATTAATACTAACCAAACATTATTTCGGCACTTCTTAAAATCCATATAGATCAAAACAAAAAAAGCTGTTCTAGGTTCTATTACAATTCGTTTAAGATTTAGCCAGTAAGAAATATATGGTCACCCTGACCCAATTGTCCACATAAAATTCTTAAAGGCAGTACGCTATTAATATTACGGACTTTTAACAAAAGGTTGAAAGTTGAAATCGATTGTATAGTTTACGCAAGCGATTTCTAATGATCCTAATTTTACTTTCTGATACTACATAATCTCAAATGAAATCGACATATTATAATTTTGCTATCACTTCATGTGCCTGTGTCAGAAAACAGCGAATATTTATGATAGCTCCCCTAACATTTTAATGACTTTTTTAATTGGTGAAATTTTAGCTGAAATGAAATCATTAGCAGAAAGACAATGGTGTGAATTCTTGCTTTATTATTTTCCGTTGTACCGTCTAATTTTGTAAGCTATGTTTTTGCACAAGTTGGAAAATTATTCAGGAAACTATTTATTATTCACTCTGATTTGGTTCCTCTGATTTATTCATTAAAAAATTCCTAGTCATTTTAAATGATTTCATTAGTCTGAAAACCGTAATTTTATTGTGCTTTGAAGGATGACTTTCTAATTCAGTTCATGTTTTTAAACCAGCCATTTTTATGTATTAATCAATTGTTACACCACAATCAGGAATGCTAAATATAAATAGTTACACTGCCTGATGGCCCATTTACAAGTATACTCCACGTGCTGGGTGTGTAAATAATAAAGTTGTTTTGATTCGTAGTACAGACTTTCAAGTACATGCTTCTTAACGACCGCTAAGAAACGGCGAGAAATAATAAAACAATATGCTTAATATAACTATTCACAACTAGCAAGTAAAAGTTATACTAGAATAAAAGGCAATAAAAACAAGCATTAAGGTTTTGTAGGTTAATATTATGCTATAATTTCTGCAAGACTAATAATATCTTGATTACCTATATTTGGAGGAAAACTACTTATGTCCTTATGTCGCCGCTGAGCATAACGATGATATGTCGCCGTCAAGGAAC
>CM036941.2:12145924-12323953 GCA_020352615.2 Yoshiicerus persimilis
TTTCAGGTTGAATTTTCAGCAAGTTTTGCTTGTCTTTCTTAACAGGTGCTCACTTTATGTGGTATATTTAGGAGATGTTGAAGCAATGAAGACTCAGCTTTTACAAACCCCCTTTATATACGGTTTGATGTTTGACATGAAAATAATGTACAAAAGTAGATCTTTCTCAAGACATGTACTGCTGTATGTATCCATAGAGAGTTCGCAAAGACATAATCGTGAACAGTGCAATCTTATGACGCCTAAAACTTGTTTTTTCTGCCGTTCCGCTTACAAATGAACTGCACAGCTTTGATTTATAAAGATTACTCAAACGCCAAAGAACTTACTTGTATATTTACGTATTAATGCGAGGGAGAGCAGGAATGCAATGCAAAAGATTTTTGCTTTTGAGGTACTTCAGATATTCTTTAAAAATCACACAAGATATTTAGAAACAGGTACATTATTAGCAACGTACGGCTACAAAAACTTGTAACACGAAGCAAGTATTATTAGTGTTACGATCATCTTACCATTACACAAGAAAACTATTGCTCTTAGCCTTCTACAAATAGTTTCTGAGTTTATTTCTGCAAAGGAGAGCTAATTGTAGTATGTGCTAATTGACAAAGAATTTCAATTGTCAATCTTTGAATGTCGCAATAAAATCTAACATCATAGTGTTTTGCAAAAATGTGTTACTATATGCAAGGTCGAATCTCTGTCACGGACAAAGTTTATAACCTGGAGAAAGCAAAACTTTTTCACAAATAAGAAAAAAGTGCATTTTTTATCTTTACTGATTTTTTAAATTCACAGATGAACTTTTGTGGTAAATTCCTTTTATATTTTCGAAGAGCTTTATTTCGAGAAAATGTCCACCAAATGTCACATAGTAATTAACCTAGTTTCAGTTTGCATTTAACCAAAAATTTCTTTTGGATGAACAAGAAAAGATAAGAAAGTAAGCGAATAGATATTTGACTTGAATTTGACAAATTATGCAGAAAACTGTTGTGGCTGGTACTCTCTTGAATCAAACCAGATTTTAAAACACAGGCATTTGAGATTATATATTTAATTAGTCTAATATAATTAATAGTCTTCAAGTACATATGTGATAAATTAAATTCGCTTAATTTATTTATTGAAATTTTTTGTGGATACATTAAATTAACGCAATTTTCTATTACATTGTATTATTGCAACTACGAAAAGTTTCATTTCCATGTTTCTAGAGACGCAGCAGAAAACTCTATTCCACCTTTGTAGCATAGTATCTCGGTGAAAGCTCTTTATGGTCGATTAACGAAAAAATATATCTGCTAAGTATTCTCACCCACTTTTTAAAGTTGTAAAACAGAATACAGAAAAAATCATCAAGGCTAATTGATGACACTTCTGAATCTGAACTATTGATGAATACACGAATTTATGGCAGATCTAGTACTTGAAATTTCGGTTGGCATAAAATTCTACACACTGGAAGAGCCATGAGATTTTACAAAGACGAAACTGAACTGGCCAGAAAGCATAATATTAATGCGCAGCATCAATAATGCGATGCCCCAGAAATGCGAAAAGAAAAAATGAAGTGGTGGCTAAATTCCTTTTCAGATTTAATTTTCAGTAAAAGTTTTGCTTGCCTTTGCTGAACATATATAGGTACTTACTTAATAGTTGCTATTTAGGAGAAAGTGAAGCAATGCATGCAGAGTGCACTTTTACAAATCTCGTCAGTATACGGTTGGACAATGATAAAAATGCAGTATAAAAGTAGGTCTTTCTCAAGATATGTACTTTTATATGCTTATCGTACAGAGTTCAACTACAAGAATCATGAGCATTGTTATTTTGTGACTTCTGTAGCTCCGTATTAATGAAATTGCATGCTCAACCGTGTTTTACAAACATTACCAAATATTATCTGTATGCATTAATTAATACTGAGTAAAGTAAATGACCTTCAACTACTAGAGGTTGAATATAATGGTAAATATTATAGGATTTGAGTTGCATCTACTATTCTTTAAAATTTCATACAGGATGCTTAGGAACACACATTGCAAACGTACGGTTAGAAAAACTTGTTGTTATACGAAGTAAGCAGTAGTGATACGGATCTTCTTACCAATTAAGCAAATTGCTCCCAGCTATATACAAAGACTATTGGTTTCTCGGTGTTTCTGCAAAGGAGAACTAGGTGCGTGCCTAATGGAGAAAAAATGTAAATTCTTTGCTATAAACACATATAACTATAACCATATACAAAAACAGACTCTCAGTCTTTGTGTATATGTTAGCGGCAAATCGAGAAATTAGGCAATTTCGAAAATTCCTAGGCATTTTTGGAAATGCCTGAAGACAGTCCGGCTATATTGATTTAGCCGAGGCAATTCTGGAAATGCCTAGGCATTTTCGTAATTGCCTAAACTTCACTCGGCAGAAACCGAATGATTTTCCTTTCTGCCGGGTAATCACTCGGCAGAAAAGAAAATGGCTTGTATGTTCACTTGTACGCTATGGTGGTGTGCTAAATAAGGTATTAGGATGTACAGTCAATTATTTCCTAGAAAGGCAAATTATTGTCAACATTGTGTCCTGGAACGCTGTATGCTATGGTGACGTATTTTAATGAAAGGAAATGGGATTCTACTGTAAAGTCTCACTTCTACGTGTTGTGTTGTTAATTTTCTACCTTAGCAAATTTACAACTTCTGACAAGAAGGGAAATCGTCGTCTGTGCCTAAATTTACGCCAAATTTTTATTCTGGCATTTTTTGTGTATAAATTCTGACTGCGTTCTCTCAGGGACGGTGACATATGAGGGGTTGAGTGGAGAAAGGGGACTAGAATCTTTTTAAACAAATGTTTTATAATTCCTATATTATATTTTCCTAAGTGTGCCTGCCCGAGGTAACTTTTTGGCTGAAATTTTAATGGACATTATTATTTGCATTCCCTGATTAAAAAATGCCCCAATAATAAAACGTACTTTGAAAATATCACAACAGACCCAAAGTGCCTAGACAACCGCTAACTAGGTGATGTCATACTAATAAACATAAAAGGATGCGACTTCAACCATTTAAGATGGACGAATATGCAACACTTTCAACCACTGAGCTATTCTACTCAATGAATCTCCTTTCTATTGTCCATTCTAAACTTGACACTAGTCGAATCCTATTATGTTTATTAGTATGGCATCACCTAGATAGAGAAAATACGTTGTCTAGGCACCTTGAGCAAAACCTTTGATGTAGCACAACATGCATTTTTATAACAACAAAAACAACCACAGTAACAGTAAATGTAAATTAGTAAAATCTTTTGAAAATGATTAAAGGTGACCATTGGCGGGCTGTCATTTATTAGGTCGCCAAGGAAATTTTTTGGTAAAATTTCTAGTCCCCTTTCTCCACTGAACCCCTCATATGTAGGCTCACTAACGTAAAGTGCTAATATTAAGCATAGACGCCGATTTTTTAAAATTAGGCACAGAATTTGGTCGTTTAAACTCTTTTTATTCCAGAGCACCGTTCACAGTTACTCCGGAGAAGTTTTATCCAGAAAATGTCCCTAATGTGGAAATCACACTAAGTCTTGAAATGGTACAGGACAAGTATTTATGCACTGTTACTGCATAAAAAATGCCTGAATAAAAATTTGGTATTTTCATTTTTATGCAGGCATATTTTTGTATGCACTTTACGTAACGGAGGTGACACTTGCTTCTCTCAAATGAGAGAACAGGAGCCATAAGAGAACGAGTATTCAATCATAGCCATGTCTGTATTTTCATATTTCTTTTCGCTTCTTGTCAGAAGTTGTTAATTTTCTACGGTACAAAATTAACAACATAGCACGTAGAAGTGAGACACTACAGTAGAATCCTATTTCCTTTCATTAAAATACGCCACCACAGTATACAGCATTCCAGGACAATGTTGACAATAATTTGCCTTTCTAAGAAATAATTGACTTACCTATACATCATATTGCCTTATTTAACACACCACCATGGCATACAAGTGAACATATAAGCCATTTTCTTTTCTGCCGAGTCATTACCCGGCAGAAAAGAAAATCATTTCGGTTTCTGCCGAGTGAAGTTTAGGCAATTACGAAAATGCCTAGGCATTTCCAGAATTGCCTCGGCTAAATCAATATAGCCGGGCTGTCTTCAGGCATTTTCGAAATTGCGTAATTTCTCGATTTGCCGCTAACATATATAAATTGTTTAGGATGATATAATATAATGTCTATTTTTATTCTAGATGCACAATCTGCCAGCGGCGAATGGTTTTAACTCTAACAACGAACTTGTGTGCGAGTGGACTCTCTTTAATCAAAACAGATTTCTTGTTTACAACTGTTGTGGTAAACATGTTTGTTTGGATATCAATCCTATATTGCTTATGTAGGTATCAAATCTGTATTGTGTATGCAGACATCAACAACTAACCATAAAAGTCATTGGTTGGCAATAAATGAAAGTCGTCAATTCTCCAAAACTCAGGCATTCCTACTATTATTGTTACATTTTATGCTTAAATAATAAGGTAATACGCATTAAGTAGGGCAATTATGAGAAGAATTTCTTCCTTGAGGTTAAAAAAGTGCTTATTCTGGTTCTAATATATTCTATTGTATAAATACTTGAGGTTGTGGTTTATAAAATAATATATTATGCATATTTATAGCATATTTCATTAAGAAAAACTAGTATGTGAGATACACAAGCACTGCAGTATCCCTTTGAACTAAACTTCACTTGTACAATGTCAACTGGTCTGATATCTAATCACAAAAGTCTCTCAATGACATTTTTAGCTCTAATTATCATTATGCCTGTTTTGTGGTGTTCCTGTTCCTGTTTCCTAATTATCATTATATTATTGCCTGTTCAAATATTTTGCAGATAATAAATATGAGCAGATATTTAAAGTTTGTGTAACTAGCAAATATTAAAATGAATTACAAGTACTATATATGCATAATATTTATTAAATCTTCGATTGATTACTCCAGCAAGGAAATATTAGTATTTGCATCCCGTTTAACTTTAACTTTTCATTTTCCTAGCCACATCTGATTCCAATTCGCACAACTGAATGGTCTACTTTTAGCACTTAAATAAAACCGATCTTGAACTTGAGGCTGATTTGATAACAATTTTATGGTGGCAAATAAAACTTCCGTAGTACATTACATTAATTACACTATGTTTAGCAATGTACATTTCCTAGACGTGGAGCAACAACGAGATAAACAATTTTATCGTACAAACAAAAATTTTTTTTGTGACAATTAGTTTTGTAACATTAAGTTTGTAAGTTTATTTTTAAACACCTTAAAAATTGGTTTGCCACATGGTTTGACAGTAATTTAATATAAATGATTTGGTAATTAAAGGAACTTGAAAGCAAATTACAAATTCTTTATCAAAAGGTATTGTTTTGTTCTTCCACATCCTAAAGTGAACACTTTAAACCGATAGTTCCTTGTACAGCATTCGTCACTAACTCTCTTGGGTGGCTAATACATTGAGAAGCTTACATACATTAACCAAATACTATACTTACATATACTTAACCAAATATTCATCCACGGACATGTCACAAAAGTACACGATGAAGTCATCCAGTGTGATTTTAGTTTCACAAAGTTCTTCGGCATAGGTATGTGAAATGAGTGAAATCATCAACAACTAAAGTTTCAAGCTTCCAGTAATTTTCAACGACCCACTCTATTTCATCACATTCACAAGAGTTCTCAATCGTGAGCGTTTTGACGGTTTTGAGAATCCAAAGTGATTTAAATTTCATTTCGAAACATGCATGTAACTTTAAGCGAGTCAGTTGCGGGCAATTCATAAAATGAGCTAGGAGTGAAAAATCTGGATGGGAACCGACAATTTGTAAATATTGCAAGTTTTGCAACACGATTGGCTGGCTACAACTTATACTCAGGTTGTCGTTGCCATTGGGTAGAGAGAAGTTTTGAATTGAAGTAGGTAAAGTGAACATGTCAAGAGAACCGACATCAGATAAGAAAAGTTTTTTGATATTCATTTGTCTGCTCAATCCATAAGGAAGATAGATAGTCACCAAGCACTTTGTAGATCACTCTAGACACATAGACTAAATCCAGAAATCTCGAATGCACTGAAAAGAGCTGCCGAGTCCAGAAAAAAATATTGAAAATCCACAGGAAGACAATTAGGCTCCTTGAGATTCTTATATTTATGAAAGTGCATTAGTGCACGGCTTGCTAGTGCTGGTTTCCCAATTGATCCCCCATCTCGACAAACAAGACGACAGTTTTTGATGTCTTCAATGTTGAGAATTCTGAGAACACATCGAATGACCTTCGTTTTAAATGAAATAAAATAATTAGATTGAAACGGAATTTTCTAGTTTAGTAAACTATGACTTCAATAAAAGTTTAACATTAGTTTGCATTAATTATTTTATATATGGAGTTCCTCAGAATAAAATTAATTAAACCTTACAGGAATAAGTAGCAATGGATTTTTCGTGCTCTCCTTCTCCAATCTATCCAATGCTATCTATTATAGCATTGAATGGCAAGGCAGTGGTATCTGCTTCATTTTCATTTCCTGAATCCAATTGCCCTTTTTGACAATACGAATAAAACATTAGTTTCAATTTAGTTTAGCTTTTAGATTTTACAGTCAATTTAACTATTAAAGTTATTTATAGTCCAATAACAAATAAGTCACAGAACACTACTTCACGTCTGAGCACGTATCGAAAATTAGTTAATACTATTCACAGTTTACTTGTTTTCTAACGCAATTGGCGAAAAAATAAATAATTGAATCTTTCAAAAACTAACCTCGGTTAATGGTAGAGTCTGAGTGTGAGTCCAAGGATGAAAATTTGATAAATTCCATCCATTGCAAGATTCCCGTTCAGATTCATCTTTATCTAGAAAATAGTTTCGTAATTTTAATTAAAACCCCCAGTAAATACAAAAAAACTGCCATAATATCGTAGCTAGCAGTTTGCTGACATAATTTGTTTTCGTTGATCAAAATATTTGTCATTACCAAGAGTACTACGCTCATTAAAATTTCCACTTTACATTTTCTATCCAGTCCCTTCAGAAATTTCTCAGCCTTCCTCGTCACTCAATTCTTGGAATTTGGATTCTCCTTTTTCATTAGTCGGTGGATTTGTATTGAAATGTTCTTCAACTTCCTTAAGGCACTCCGTCTCAGTATCGATCCGCTGCAAGGACAAAAAATGATATTAATAATAAAGATTAAAGAATCTCGAGATTGGAAAAATTTAGAGAGTAAAATCTACTTTCTATTCCAGATATGGGTTAGTGTATTGGAACTATACATTTACTGCAAAGTGTTTTAATATACTTTTTGCTGCGCGTCAAAAACTTTGGTTAATTCTTCAATGGTCTAGAAATTGCTTGGAGACTTGTCACTTACAGAACCAGAAATCCTGGATGCGCTGAAATTAGAAGTCGAGTCCAGAAAACAAAACTGAAAATTCTAAGGAGGACGATTATGCTCCTTGGGTATTCCATACGGCTTGCTAGCGCTGGTTCCCCAATTGATCCCCAATCACGATAAACAAGGCGAAAGTTATTATATCTTTGATATTCAGAAATTTGAGAGAATTGGCCTAGATTTTAAAGGAAATAAAATAATTCAATTGGTAAGCCCGTTATTGCTATTTTAATTAGCTATGAATTCAACAAGGGTTTAAAATGACTTTGCATTTATTATTTTATTTACGGAGTTCATCACAGGTATATTAATAAAACCTTGCAGGATTTAGTAGCAAGTAATGGATTTTTCGGGTTCTTCTTCTCCATAGACTCATCCATTGCAGCAATGAATGACAACGCAGTGGCATCTCCTTCATTTCCCGAGTCGAATTCCCTTTTCTGACAACAAGAATACAATATTAGCTTAATTTACAGTTAATATTTACATTGTGCAGTCAATTTTAGTATTGAAGTCATTTGTAGTGCAATGACAATAATAAATAAGACACAGAACACTTCTTCGCTCCGTCAGTGCAGCAATACCGCAAAGTAGTTAACAGAATTCACAGTGTTCTTATTTTCTAACCCAATGAGAGAGCAAATAATAAATATTTCAAAAACTAACCTCGGTTAATGATAGTCTGAGTTCAAAGAGATAAATCACATCCATTGCCAGAGTTCAGTTCTAATGCATCTTTATCTAAAGTAAGTTTTCGTAGTTTTAATTATTACAACAAAAGCCGCAGTAAATACAAAAAATGCCGGATAAGGAGATATAATATCATAGTAAAAGCAGTTTACTGATACAATTTGTTTTTATGTTTTCGTTGATCAAAATATTTGTCATTACCAACAGTAATACGCTCTTTAGTTGAAGACGTTTCTTTTTCATTTTCTATCCAGTTCTTCCTGCAATTTCTCAGCTTCCTCATCACTTAATTCTTGGATTTTGGATTCTTCTGTTTCAGCATTATCAGCATTGGGTGGATTTGTATTATAATGTTCTTCCTTTTTAAGGCACTAAACTGAAAATGAGAGATTAATAATAAAGATTAAACATTCTCGAGATTAACAAAATTTAGAGAGTAAAATATATTTTCTATTCCAAAGTAAGAATTAAAACGTGAATGAAACTTATTATTACATCTTGATATCCTGTCGGCGTTTGCAAAAATTCTTCTAGCTCACAATTACAAAGATCTGAAACTCCAAACAGTCCAAAATTATATGTGCCCACTTTTGCCTAATAATGAATAATTACCTAAATAGGAAATGATTTCGGGTGACGAAAACTGAAAACAAATACAAATTCGGACATTTGATTCATGAGTCTGATTAGCCTGTTTACAACTCTCACACTTGCACTTGTACCGACTTATGTTAGGCGCTCTTTTCCTGAAGGAGGAGCTTAGGGCTGCAAAAATAAATACCAAAGGCTAAATGTAGGCTCATTTGTCACAGAACTCGACCGTTGCTGAAACAAAATATTTTTTTCACATTTTGTTATATTTTCTCCCTTTATTTTACCTTACTCTCCATATTTTTCCCGTTTCATTTTTACCCAGTTACTCATCCTTGGTTTTTAATTCACCTGGAATAAAAAGTCACGTTCCTTTAACGTCTTGCATAATTGAGACTACGACAGAATTTAAATCGTTCGCAGAATTACAAATGGATAATAGTAAATGTGAGGTATCATTAATTTTTGATAAGAATACTGAAGCAGGTAGGTATATATGTTAGCTTGTCAAATACACTAAAGATAGTGGATATGGTGACATACGGTAAACATATCTGAGAATTGCAAATCGGTTTACCTATAAATACTTTATTAACACGCGAGCGTAAATTTATTATGTAAAACTGTATGAAATGTTTGGATACAATGATACCATTATTTACCTTAGTAGGAAAGTCAATATTAAATTATAAAACATTCAGGGTATTTATTGTACTCGCACAAAAGCAAAGAAAGTAGTGTGGCCTTGAGTTGAGGTGTTTGCAAATGAATTAATTATTTTCCCGTGGTGTATTGTAATACAAATACGCTCGGATGTCATGGCTAACTTATTGTACTTGCGTGTGGAGACTTTTAATTCAGTTTTTATAGACACGCAAGGGAATGACAAAAAAGTATTGGGTTTTATAATACATTATTTATTAAGAAAAGGAAGCTTTATTTATAAAAGTGGACAGAACAAACTGTCCGTCCGTATTTAGTTGCAAAAAGGGTTAAAAATCTCATTCATAGAGTCCTAAGGAAGATAAAATTGGAATAAAATAATTAGAAATCAGTTAATTTCTTCCATGAATAAATTTGATAACATCCAATTCTACATTTAATCAAATTAGAACTATAATTTCCGCTTCTTTCTATACCTATTGGTTTACAATGGTTTATTTCTTACTATTATGTGTTTTCTAAAAGACATGCAATCAGAACAACAAAGAATATCACTATCAATACAGCGTCGCTTTTTCCAATTTGTAAACACAGCAGTTTACACACGCAGCAAACTATAATTGGT
This sequence comes from Yoshiicerus persimilis, assembly GCA_020352615.2. Classification (NCBI taxonomy): domain Eukaryota; kingdom Metazoa; phylum Arthropoda; class Collembola; order Entomobryomorpha; family Tomoceridae; genus Yoshiicerus; species Yoshiicerus persimilis. Next base: position 12,155,971 of record CM036941.2, read on the forward strand.
CAATTTCCTATACATAAAATATAATCGAAGTTGTTAAAAATATATGGTGAGAAATCAATGTGTCACCTTCAGTAGTATTAATGTATTTTTCAAGAAAACTGTAATATTATGGCTGTAACATATAGCGTGCAGACATTTTTCATTTCGTGGAGTTTGTATTTCGTAGTTTTTAATTAGTGTATCCTTTAGAAATGGATGTATCCATCATTTTTCGTTTACTTGACATTTTAGGAAAATTATTTTCTATTCGGGATTTCGATTTGGAAGGGGATCTTTTTGCCCGTAAGTCCAAAAGAAAAATTACTTATGTAATTACATACATAAATAACCATTTATCATACTTAATTAAAATGTCAATTTAAGTTTACATAACAAACACTTTATTTTTTCAGATGATTTGAGTTTGTCCTGCCCTTTCGCAGTTGTCGAATGTATCGATTACAGTTTTAGTTTGAAAATCCATGAGCGAGCCAGCAATCAAGCACATTACAATGATTTCAGTTCGCTAGGGAATGTATTTTGGTCGTCGAAACTCCAATCAGCATTAAATAACTTTAAAAAAGTAACCTAATTTCTTATTTTGAATGCAGCATTGAATTTATTCCGTTAATGTTAGAAAAATAAAAGATTATGTTTGTTTCCGGAAAAGGAATTTGGAAAAATGGAGAAAAAAGTCTGTTAAAAGGCTCAAAATTCAATTTATTGCCACATTTTTCCAGATGTTCAATACAATCGTTGAAAATACTCAAAACTTTTATTATTTCTATTCTTAAGACAAGCATTGAAAAATTTTAATTATGTTATGATATTTAAAATTGTAGATATTCAAGCAGTCACAAAGGAGAAATATAGTTACCGGTCGAACTGCAACCTTTCTGATTTGGACCGAATATTTGGCTGCAAATTCTACAGAAATTCTTATGAAAAAGGCGCTTAGCGAAATAAAAGTCGAACTGACTGTACTGGATATGGTCGTTTCAATTGACAAAGAGCTTTACATTGTTTTCATCACAGAAGACAGCCGAATATTTATTTATGAAATGTATTTTCTGAGTGTTAATACCATAATTACCAAAGAATTCGGACATTTGCAACTAGAATCGTCAATTAGCAGCAATGCCGTCAATGGTTTTACATTAATAAATGGATTAGCTGAAAGGAGAAATTCGTTTAACGGAATTTCCTTGAATGTTGTTGGAGTGGTTCGTACTTTAATTTCCTTAATTTGAATTAATTATTAATTATTAATTATTATTAGTATTAACTATTAATAATTACTATTAATTTTTCTTATTATTATTAATTATTATTATTAATTATTAATACTATTAATTCTTATTATTACTAATTATTATTATTAATTATTAATACTATTAATTCTTATTATTATTAATTATTATTATTAATTATCAATTAATACTATTAATTCTTATTATTATTAATTATTATTATTAATTATCAATTAATATTATTATTCACAATGTTTTTATAAGTTAATTATTATTTATTGCTAATTACTTTACTAATGATTTAATTAATAACCTAAGTTGTATTTGTACCTCAGTACTTTAAATAACTAATGAATTACTACTTTACTACTACACCTTGTTATTTTGATTTGTAGGAAAACAGAGAATACGAAGCAGATACCAATTTTACAGTAAAAAATAATTCTGTAGTGTTTAATAACGGTTTCTCAGTTCAACTTTTGTATGAAATGCAATTCTACTACAATTTTACGTAAGAACGGATAGATTAATCTTACAAAATATGTAAATGTTGGAAAATTAATGATTTCCTTATAAATAGGGTAGACGCACTGAAAGAAAACACCTGGGTTGATGTTGTTAATGGAAGTCTGATAGGAATGGCCAAACAAATAATCGACGGTGAGGCTGATTTGGCTATTTCTATTACAGGAATGCTACCTTATAGTGCCAACTTTGTCACTTTTCTTGTTCCTACGTATTCCATGAGGTACGTCTTTGAAATATTCATAAGTAAACTTTTTTTAAGTGTAACTAATGGGCATAAATAAAAAGTACTCGAAATCTTACAAAGATAAAACTTTGAACATTAATTTAATTACTTTTTCATTGTTATCATTATACACGGTAAGACAATAGTTTTATTTATTTTTTCATTCTTAAAATTATAGAGGATGACAATATTTTCCTTATTCTTCCATTTTTTTTAAATGTACAGGGTATTTACCTTTTCATTTTAAAATCATGCACGAAGACATTGTACAGGGTGTAGCATTTGCAGTATTAGAATTTCCATTACTAATAGATGAGAAGTAATTATATGATGAAAATTTTGAGTTACTTTTGTTTTGCAGCATAAGCGCTTTCTTTAAACGAGCCCCGAATAATCAGATACGGGATATTTATTTGAAACCGTTCACAAGAATGTTATGGTTAAGTCTAATTTCTTTGTGCGTGTCCCTCTCCGCAACATTTTTGATAATGTCTTATATCAAAAGAAAATTTTGCAACTTTGATGAAGACGAAAGTCTTTCAGAAGAAGCCTTCATTTGGATAATTGGTACGACGTGCTTACAGGGTAAGTAACTTTAATTATAAAAACCAAGACTTAGTGTTCACCTTTAAAATATCTGTAATTAATAAATATTTGTTTACTACTGTAATATTCAGGATGGCATTATCGTCCCAACTCAATAAGTGTCCGAATAGTTTTTACAATGGGCATTTACCTTTCGGTTTTGGTTTATTCTTACTATGCTGCTGTATTGGTCTCAACTTTTGCAGTGGACGTGGAACAAATAAAATCCGTATACGATTTACTTCAGAGTCCGTACAAAATTGGTATAAAAGACGAAATAGATTTAAAAAGTTGGTTTCAGGTAAGTTTTCTACAGATCCTATAAAACTACAGTATTACAGGGTATTGCATTTTCAAAGGAAGTGCAAAAATATATTCTTCAGTTTTTTACATTCCCATTAAAATTGTGAAACCCTGTATATTGTACATTAAAGAAACAAGTCCGTTAGGTATATTATTAGTGTTTCAAGATAACCATCTTTGTTTTATCTAACGAAGTGAATATTTGATCAGAGTACGGGCATAGACTCATTGGGCTCCAAATTGTCCCAACCTTCACATTTACCGAAATCACCTGCAGAACGCTATATTCTCGAAATACCAGATGCACTGAAAGTGATAAACGAAAAACGCTACGCATTCGTGTCCTATCCAGATCCGTTCTATATTTACATCCGAGAATTCTATCCCGACCATCACATTTGTGAAACCTACAGAGATATACCCCTTGTCAGAAATAACTTCAGAACTGGAATGTTTCTCGCTAAAAATTCAAAATACAAAGAACATTTTAATTACATGTAAGTTCAGTTCATTTTCTGTATTTATGGGACACATGGTATACATCATAAAAAATTCCTTTTATTTACAGACTAATAAAACTTTTGGAATCGGGATTTACGAAAAGAAATCTCCTTTACTACGTTCTCAATTACAAAACTCAATGCGAGAGACAATTCCGAGGTAAAAGGTCACTGCGCCTTTCAGAAGTTTCTACTGCGATTGCTTTTGTTTCATTCGGGATATTACTTTCAACTGTACTATTAATTCTAGAACTCGTATTTTGTTATTGGAAATTCAATAACAATACCACAGACCAATAAAGTCCACTTTTTAGTAATGAATTGCATACATACCTCGGTGTACAAATAAATTGTTTCTAAGTGTACCTCAAAAATAATAGGTTTGCCTCAACAAAAATAATATTTTTGCCTCATATAAATGCGCTTACCTTCTGAATACTAATCTAGTCTCAATTATCATTACTTAAGTAGTAAAATGCATTTACTTGAACTTATAATAGGTTTTCCAAATATTACTGACTTAATTATTATTATATTTAAATCAAATGTTATACAAAATATTAAATTAAATATTAGCCATATATGGTACAAGTTAAGATAAATGTATTTTGTTAATTCGGAGTAATGATAATTGAGGTAGATTATTATAAACTAATACTATATAAGGCAAAACTGTTATTTTTGTTGAGGCAAATCTATTATTTTTGAGGTGCGTCTAATTTTTTCCTTTTATAAATTAATGAAATGTAGGGCAGCTTAAACTACTAAACAAAACCTTTGTAGTTTTCAGGTTACCTATAATAATTTACACTTTAGTACACCAAAGTTGATATGTATAGAAAGATCGAGTATTTTATATATATTATTATGTAACTATACGTATATCTATACGTAATTTTCAGTATATGCTTTGTCACCTCAAGGCACCATAAAATGTTATTAAGCTCTGCAGCGATACACAGAATTTTTGCATTAGATACTCATCAATCGCTATTATTATTTTTATCAGTTTCGATATCTATTCCAACGATAATGCTTTATGTTTTATGTAAATGACTATGTATTTCACGCTGTCAATAAAAATGTCTACTGGGAATCCATTTTTGCATTGAAAAGAGAATCTACTGAATTTTAGTAATTTATTTCACTTCAATTCTCATACTAAAGATATACCAAATTATGGAACTATACGCAATAGTTTCTTAAAATCTCCAGTGCAGAGTGCAACAGACACGTACAAAGGGAATATCTTCTGAAATATTCAAAGCAATTTGTTAAACGCAAAGGAAAGGAAAGGAAAGGAAAACACAAAGGTTGGTCGTCACAATGACAAATGACAATCGCTTTTATTACGCATCTAACGTACAACTTGACATATGACAGCTTTTGTTAGCATGCATATCGTTTCTCATAAATAAATCCACAAATAAACTCACAATTGATTTTTGATTACCGATGGTGATATTCACAATAACATTCACAGGCATATTCTACCATACTAACTATTCAGTGTATCTAAGTGAGTAACATTATACGTGCAAGTGAAAAAATATCAATAAAGTAGAGAAAAATAAACCTAGTTTTACTGAAATGGATATTCGGTAATTTAACCATTGGTTTTAAAGTAAAAGTATGGAATCTTATATTTATTGTGTTGTTATCCGATTTTACAAATAATTTCCGTTGTGGGTATTGCCGAAAAGTGGTTTGACCGTTTGACATTGACTATGGCTACTACAATGGAAGGATTGATTGCATTTTTAGTTTTAGAAACCTTTCTAGTTCTGAAATTCGTGAATAACAGTGACGGATCTGATAATTTGAGTTTTCTAGAAGTAACTCAAGATATTCTCATGCATTCGGATGTTTATTTTGTCACTGGCATTTCTAATTCTTCTGGCAAGTGTATTTTTATATTAATTCAAAGAATTTCAATACATTTTGTTTTATTTTAAGTGAACGAAAATTCCATTTTTAAATTTACTAGATTTTTCCGTGGAACGAAGAATGTACACCAATCAAAAATTTCAAATCTCTTACAATTTCGGAGCTCTCGGTTTTATTTTATCTAATGAAACTGAAAATATCGGGATTCTAAATCACGGAAATTTAAAAATTGTAGTGGATGTTAATAATAAAGAAGAAATACCAAAAATTATAGCTCAAGTAAGGAAATTGCAATTAAATAATATTTATTTTCAAGGAATTAAATGATAATTCATGAAATAACTCAGATATCTTCCTCGACAAAATTCTTGGAGATATCCCCGCAACTGTGGACTATTGTTTATTGGCCAGAAAAGGTGCAAAGTGAATCTGATGCTGAAGAAATTCTTCGACGTATCGAAATGGATACAATTAAGAATTACAACGTGAATTCCGAGCTTTATTTTGCATTTTATTTGGATAACCAAATCCCTAATGGTGCAAATAACAGTCAGAATATAGTTTACTACGAGTTGTACACGATAACAAATAATATTGTATACAATAAAGTGCAGAATTTGGGGGATACCATTGTAACGTGTGAAGAATGCGATAGTTTCACTACCCGAAGGTCAGATTTCCGTGGAAGTACTTTGAATATTATTGGAGTCGTAAGTTTTCGTCACCTGTTAACAAATTGATAATTTAAATTGCTTGAGTTACATTTTAAAATCAATTTTAGGAAGATACAGAATTCAACGACGATACTTCATTTGAAAACAATAATAATGGAAGCATCGCTTTTAAAGATGGATACTCTATTCGGATCTTGAAATTAATTTCGAATAACCTGAATTTCACGTTTGTCTTTTCTTTAATAGTATATTTCCACCATATCTTTGTTCTGGAATGTTTATTATTTACAATAGCTGTGTTTTTAACTTTCTCCAGGGTGAAAGCCATGAAAACTTACGAGTGGGGAACGTTTTTTCCCGAAAATAACTCCTGGTACGGGGCAGTTCAAGAAATTCTCGAAGGAAAAGCTGATTTCTGCATTTCAGAAACAGCGATGACTCCAGAAAGAGCAAAAGCTATTTTATTTCTGCCTTCAACTTCCGAAAATATGTATACAAAACATAAATTAGGATCTGAACATAATTTTGCGTTCAAATAATGTTATTTGAACATCTAATTAAGTGTAACTGCATATTTTTCAGTGTTAGTGCTTTTTTCAAGACACCGGACCTAAATGCTATTCGGGATATTTTTGCACAACCATTCAAAGCCGATTTATGGGCAGCAGTGATAACCACATGGATTGTTTTGGCTTCGTTAATGATAATATTCTCTCTGATAAGAAAACGTTATAATGTCAATGAAGATTCTGACGAGCCGGAACCAGATTTCACTCAAGATTCTTTCATTTGTGCTTTGGCTATGGCCTGTCAACAGTTAAAACTATTTTTCTTATTTATAATCTGCAGATAATTAATAAATTTTAATTAAAATACGACAGAGAACCGAATTTCGGATTATAAATTACTTAATAAATTACTTTCGTAGAGGCTGGGATGAACATCCGTCAGCAGGGTCTTTAAGAACAATTTTCATTTCCGGTTCCTTCACCGGAGTAGTGGCTTATGCAGGCTACTCCGCTGCTATTGTGTCCACACTTTCTTTAAGAATTGACCCAATTCAGTCTCCCGCCGCCTTGTTACAAAGCAACCTTCGATTGGGCATCAGGGATGGATTCATAAATGAAGTCTTACAACAGGCAAGGAAAATAATATTAATTTTACGGTACAAGTAAATAATCATAATGCAATTTAATGTGTCATTTAAAAAATTATAATTATTTTGATTTACCATGTCATTTAACGCATGTGTAATTAGCTTAGAACTGAATTTGTCATTTATGGTAATTAATTTAGGATGCAACTTAATGTGTGGTTAAATAATTGGAATTTAATGATAAATTATTGTTGTTTAATCTCTAATGGTGATATATAACTACTGACAAATTAAATCAAAAGTAGTGACACATTAAGTAATCATGAAAATGACATTTTAAATGTCGAATTTCCGTTAACTTGAGAAATAGTAATGGAATGATTTGTTTTATTAATAAAGACAAGTGTTGACGACGTTTTGAGCAAATTTCATGGACGATTATCTAGTCATCAAGATGAGAGGATGTTAAATATATCTGCTGGCTATCAAAGGCTGAAGAGTCATCCGTACGCATTCATTAGCCTTCAAGATGCTTTCTATGATACTGTCAAAGTTATCGTTAATGCTACGGACATCTGCAATCTGAAGGAACTGCAGCTGATAAAACAGCGATTCTCAAGTGGACCATTTCTTCCCAAGAACTCTCCTTACCAAGAATTCTTAAGATACATGTATCTACACAATTGCTATTATTTTTAAATGACATGTATTTAAGTGTACCTCAAACTCCATCGTTTTACCTCAAGAAAAATACTCACTTTACCTCATATAAATATATATTAGCTAATAAATATTTATTCGGTCTCAAGTATCATTATTCCGAACTGATAGTATACCTTTGTCTCAAGTCTTAATGTAATTTGCTAATGCTTTAGTATATTTACCTCAAGTAAAGTACAAAATCCTCACTAAACTTGAGGTAAATGTACTAAAACATTAGCAAATTACATTAAAACTTGAGGCAAAGGTATATTATAAGTTCGAAGTAATGATACTTGAGCTTGAGGCGGGATAGATATTTATAAGCTAAGTGTATTTAAATGAGGTAAATTGATTATTTTTCTTGGGGTAAACCGATAATTTTTGAGGTGCATTTAATATTCCCCCATAAGCAATTTATCGTGAGTGAATATTTATGATGTTTTTTCCCAGGATTCTATATATTCGGGAACCAGGAATATTATGGCGTCTGAAATCAGAATATTCTTATATTAGGCGATGTCTGGAGTCTTCAGATAATACCGGAAGGGCTCTTGGGGCCAATGACGTCTTTACAGCATTTATGATTCTGATAGGTGGATATATGTTAAGTACTACGTTTCTCATTATAGAAAAACTGTTTCGCGTCACTCGTCCATTTAGTTATGTGAATTAGAAGAATATTATGATTCCAATATGTAAGAAATGGTATTTATAGAAGTAATAAATTAGAATTAAATCGAATTATAATTACTTTCATTTTTGAGAACAGCATTTAAACATTTATTTACAACGAAAGGTAGCCTTAAGCAATTAATTGTATTAATACTGGCGAAACTTTTCAAAAATTCCCATTTCCCACCCTATTTTGTTGGGTAGTGGAAATATTGGAAAACAGGAATAATAATTCAATTATAATTTATTTTTATTTTGTTACCAATTTGTAAAGTTCTAAAATTATCCCCGTTTGCATTCCATAGGTATATATTTCTCTATTGCAAAAACATTTAAAGTAAATTAAAGTAATAAATATATAACAATACATTTTTTATGTTCTTGAATTACTTTTTCTAATTCGACTGTTTTTCACTTTTGGATTTTTCAATAATGAAAGCCACGAGGGTTTTGACTGTAGGAAAATCCTCTAGTGTGCTAGCTGATAATAAAACTTGGTTACCTAAGAGGAATTGTAATTTATTCTTGAGTTCTACCGTCAAAAGTGAGTCTAAGCCCATATCCCCAAAATTTTGATTTTCATCGATCCCTTCATCATCACTTAATTTCAAAACTTGTTTAATGGAACTCTCTACTTGCATTTTGGTAAAGGTGATTAATTTCTGTGAATCTTTCGAACACATTTCGAATGTTCTCCAGAATTTTTCAGAATTCATTATTTCCTTTTCCGTTTCAACACTTTTATTCTTGGAATTGGAGGAAACTTCTTGGAAATAAAGTCTTCTGTTTGGATAAACTGCTTTATAAGCTTCAAAATCTATATTAACGCAGCCTGCCCTGACAATATTCTTTCTTAAAAGGTACTTAAGGGCTGCTATACCTTGCGATGGTGAAAATGGTGTGATTCCTTGCATCCCTTCGTTACCAATGGCGGTTTTAATCGCAGCGCCAACTTGTGACCACGCCCCCCAATTAATACTAGTTGCTACTAGTCCTAAAGAATGCCTGTAGGATGCTAATGCGTCTAAATACGTATTGGCAGAGGCGTGATTTGATTGGCCCATGACAGATAAAATGGCAGCCATGGAAGAAAACATTACAAAATGTTCCAAATTATATTCCAAGGTAAGGAGATGGAGGTTCCAAGTTCCTTTAACCTTGGGATGGAAAACAAGGTCAAATTTTTCAGTAGTTTGGTTCATAATTATTGCATCTGATATAACCCCTGCAGCATGCATTACCCCTTTCAGAGGGGGTAACCCAAATTTAGGGTCCTTGAAAACACTGAATAGCTTTTGGCATTCACTAAGGTTCCCGATATCAAATTGGAAACAATGAACCTGAACACCATTCTTTGTAAGATTGTCAATAACGTTTTGCGCCTCTTTATTTGGCGGGTTTCGATTCACAAGCACAATATGCCTAGCCCCGTAGTCAACCATAAATTTTGCTACCTCTAATCCAATACCTCCTAACCCGCCCGTAATTAGATAACTACTATCTTCACTGAAAATCGGATTATAATGAACTATTTTATTCAGATTTATTTTTGTTCTGGGAATTGTCACCACGATTTTCCCAATGTGGGAAGCTTTCTGGAAATATATGAATGCATCTCGACATTGTCGTCCATTAAAACTAGTAATTGGGAGGGGTTTGAATAAACCAGTTGATAAAGATTCACTTATTCTTGAAATCATGCTACTTATTACAGGAGGATCAACTTGTTCCAAATCAACAATGGTGTAAGAAACGTCGGGTCGTAAAACGAAAACTTGGTCTGGCTGCCAAATGCCAACTTTTCCTATTTCTATGAATCTGGCATTTTCTTTACACACGGATAAACTTGTTTCTTTGAAATTCGGACCTGTCAGCGAATTTAGAACAACGTCAACACCACCTGTTGCAGTCATAATATTTTCTCCGTAAGTGGTACTCCTAGAATCGAAAACGTGTTTGATTCCCAGGGAGCGGAGATAGGTCCTTTTTCGTTTACTACCGGCTGTTGCAACAATTCGGGCGCCTATTTCCTTAGCAATTTGTATTGCGCACAATCCTACACCACCTGAAGCAACGTGAATCAACACTGTATCATCCTTTGTCAACTGTGCAACATTTTCTAAACAATAGATGGCGGTACAAAACACTGCAGGAAGTGCGGCAGCTTCCGAAAAAGAAATTAGTCCGGGTTTTTCGGTGATATAATCGTGACCCACAGTAATATGACTTGATAATGCACCTGCAAAGGATAACCCAAAAACTGGGTCACCTTTCTTAAATTTTGATACAGCAGATCCTATGTCGGAAACTATTCCAGAAAAATCTAAACCGATAGAATGGGCTTTTATATTGAAACCTTCGGGTTTCAAAATTACAAAAACGTCTCTGAAATTTAAACTGGTGGCTCTAACTGCTACCTCGACTTCGTTTGCTCTCAGAATTCGCTTGAAGTCTGCAATATATTTTAAATCGTTGAAAGATTTTGACTCTGGCAAACAAATTGTAAAACGGTCACTATTGGGTAACTTTAATTTTTTCAAACCCTGTTCTAGTTTTGTTAAACGCAATGCATAACGGTTACCATGTCTAATTGCAATTTGGTAATCTAAATAGTCAGTGCAGAATAATTCAGATAATAATTGGTTAGCTAAGGAAGAGGGACTCGTTTCATCTGGATCCAAATCAATGCAGAGTACTGAAATATTTGGGTTTTCGTTTTTAAGGGTTCTAGCAAATCCCCAGTATATTCCATCAGAAGGGTATTTAGGCACTTGGTCTTCAACTGTAACTATTCCTTGGGTCACAAGCACAAATTTTACAGAAGGATTGATATTGCACATAATTAAATGTTGAGTTATAAGTAAAATTGCATCTGCGCAAGATTCTTTGCAATTGCTTGAATTTGAAAGTAAGGAATTTCCTAAATAGAGTACTCCTTCAATAATTGTGTTCTTGTTTAGCAAATCATTCAATATATTTACAAAATCTTTCTTTACATCTGATACCCTTATTTCTACAAACTGTCTGCCATACTCATTAAAAAGAGTTGCAGTATTTTCAAACAAATTGTTTTCTTCAGTAACCACAACCCAATGTTTCAGTTTTGCCAGACTTTTTTCAGTTTTGTTAGCAATTAGAACGGTTTCCGTTACCTGACTTACAACTACTCCACTATGTTTAGAAGTTTCAACGATAAACGGCGTATTAAACCCATTTTCTTCCAAAAGCTTACACCAAGAAGTTCCATTTATTGTTGCATGGGAACTTCTTAATGCAAAATCCTCAAATCTCCAGTAACCGGGCAAAAGTCCGAAAATGACGTCAATACTTCTTTCTGGTGTTAGAGTTTCGTAAATAATAAATCGCCCTCCAGTCCCTAAAAGCTTTCTGCAATTCTGGACAGTTTGTTCGAGATTTTTTGTTGCGTGGAGAACATTGGATGCGATGATTATATCAAATTGATTAGGAGCGAAACCTTGATCTAAGGGATCGTTCTCTATATTCAACAGTTTGAAATCTACAGTCTTGGAATAGTTTTTAAACTTTTCCTGTGAAGACCAGATTAGTAATGGAGATATATCCGTGTAGGTATAATGATAAGGAACTCCGGAGGATTCAAAAAACGGGAGAACTTTAGAAGACGTTCCTCCCGTACCCGCACCTATTTCTAGAACTCTAATTTTCGAATCAGTTTGCAATGAGGAATTTTTTATGGTTTTTAAGAGTCCCTCGAGGTATTTCACAATTTGTGAATATCCTCTGTTCATTGAAGTGCTTTTAGCATATAATTCATCGGCTGAAAATTTTGTTTTGTCTTCTGGGAAGATAAGTTCTAGTGGCAACTGTTTTCCTTGGAGAACCAAATCTAATTTTTCACCACAAATATTTAAAAGACCCAACTCTGCTCGATACTCATCTGTGTTGCTAGATATAAATTTATTCACATTCGCAAGACTGGAATTAATGCTTTCAATATTTGGTAACTCTTCTAAAACCTTCCATTCAAACCGACTATTTTTAGCATGATTTGGTACCAAAACGTTTTCCTCCACTAAAACTTCAAGGAATCGTAAGAATATTTGCTTAAAACTGCTTTGTATCCTAAACTTTTGCAACAGGTCATCATAATTCACAAAATCTCCAGATTTTGCACACCAACCTAAATTAATAAATGCTTTGGAAATATGAAGAAAACAAATATTGTCCATAGCTTCCTCAAATTGGGAATGATATTCAGTTTTCTCATTTAATAAATTAACGTGCTCGATAAATTCCCGTTCTTCCAGAAATAAATTCGGGATTTCTCCGAAATCTACACGTGGTGAGTATATTCCGTTGCACTTATTTCGCCACACTTCTTCATAAAGACCAGGGAGTTGGTTTTCACGATTAATACTTTCGAGAAACGAAGAAACCGAAGTTTTTACAATGGAAACGCCTTCCATGATTGCAATTAATTTTCCTGTAGCGTCATGTAAAGAGATACTACTAAAATTTTCTTTTGCCGAGAATTTGTAGTACGCGTAAAATGTTTTGCTAACACTGCGGGAAACCCAAGTAAACTTATCAACACTTATAGGAAGGTGTAAATCATTTGATTCATTTGTAGATAAGACAAAAAGTTGAATCATTGCATCAATTAATATTGGGTGACACAAATAATCAGAAATTTTCTGATTTTCTGTTTCCTGCTTTAATTCGACTTGAGCTAAAACCTCATTTTTGCCATTCCATAAAGATATTATACTCTGAAATGTATTTCCAAAGGTCAACCCAATATCAAAGAGTTTATTATAAATGGTATGCGAAGAAGATTTCTCACACCTGTTGATAATCGACACTAAATCTACATTTGTAGATTGATCAGACTTGGAAATAGCTGCAGGAGTAAATTTTCCAGCAGCATATTGTTCCCAATCCCCTTCTCCATCACTATTTATAACTTTTCTATGCAAACTAACTGAAAATCCAGTAAACGAACCATCACTTTTTGATTGAACAACAACCTCAGAGATACAAGAATCGTTTTTCTTGATTTCGAACGGAGAACTAATTTTTAAATCTTGAACGACTAGAGAAAACAGTGGAGTTTCCATTTTGTCATTCTTTTGCAAAGTCAAAAGTCCGGCTGCTAAAATCATTTCAAGCATTCCTGCACATGGCATAATTACTTTTTTGCCAACTTGATGGTCTGCCAAATATGGCAAAGTGGCTAGATCAATAATATTTTGGTAAACGTGATCAGGTGAAGATAAATTAACCTTTTTACCCACCAAAGGGTGCAACATTTTACCATTATTACCAATAAAATTCCCAGCTGCACCCAAATTTTCTGACTGGAACCAATATTTTTGTTTCTGGAAAGGATAAGTTGGCAAAACAACTTTTTTTCTTTTGTACGGAGAATCAAATCCTGCCCAATCTACATTTTGTCCGTGTACATACATAAGACTAAGAGAATCTAGCAAAGTGGACCAGTTATTTTCTTTGGCTTTCATAGATGGCAACCAAAGAATCTCGTTATCTGCAGGAATTATATTTCTTGGGATGCACTGAATTCCTAAATTCAGTAATACTGGTTGTGGACCAATTTCTATGAAAATATTGCAATTTTCGTTAACAGCAGTTTCTATTGCTGTTACAAAATCCACAGAGTTCCTGCAATGGTCTATCCAGTAATGCGCATTTATTTCTGAGTCTTTCACCAAGCGCCCTGTCATTCCAGAAACGTATTGACATTTAGCTGGTTTGTGTTTGAATGTTGATGCCAAGGAAAAATATTCCGGCAAAATTGAATCCATGTCCCGGGAATGATATGCGTGGTGTGCTGCCAAAAACGTGTTTTTGATACCAAGCCCTTTGCAAAAAATAGAAAATTTTTCGAGAATATCTTTCTTTCCGGATACCACAATTTGGTCAGGTGAATTAATACACGCAATGTCGATCCAATTGCCTTCAATGTTATTATTGTTTAAGAAAATGTCTAAATGCGGCTTAATTTTTTCGTAACTGCATTTTATGGCCAACATCCCACCACTAGGAAGATTGGAAATGAGAAGAGTTCTTGTATGCACAAGTTTTGCAAGTTCTTCAAAAGGGAGAATATCGGCTGCAACAGCAGCTGCGAATTCGCCGAGACTGTGACCAAGAACTAAATCTGGTTTTATTCCGAAACTGCTCCAAAGCTGAAGAAGACTGTACTCAACGCAGAAAATACCCGTTTGGCTATGCACGGACTCGTGCAATAATTCGTGCTCCGTCTCATTAAATATTACATCCAAGAGATTTACTCCCAAATATTTTTTAAATACACTTGTGGAATAATCCATCGAATCTCTAAACACAGGATGTGTATCGTAAAGAAGTTTTCCCATTTGTGAATATTGTGCACCTTGACCTGGAAACAAGAATGCAATTTTCGTTTTCCCTTTCCCGCTATCACTATTTTTTACAAAATCATTTTTTTGCAACTTTTGTAACAGTTCTGCAGATGATGCACTCGTGATTGCCATTCTGTGTGAAAAATGTGCACGGCCAGTATTGGCTGTGAAGCAAAAATCCCCGAAATTCAAATCTGGGTCACTATTCAGGTAAGATTTGTATTTTTCAGTAAGTTCCTCGAGAGCTTTTTCATTTTTGGCGCTGATAGTAAGAATATTTTTTGGGCGCTCATATTCAAAACTGTTTTCCTGAACTTGTATTAATTCGGAATTATCCTGCAACACAATATGAACGTTTGTACCACTGATACCAAAGGAACTGACACCAGCTATTCTTGGTTTATTTCCCTGTTGTTCCCAATTCAACGGAGATTTGGGAATTATTGCTGGAATACTATCTAAATCTATCATAGGGTTCAAACGATTCAAATTTCTATGTGGAGGAATAACACCTTTGTTCATTGCCATAATTGTTTTAATTAATCCCGCCACACCAGCAGCTGATTCCGCATGCCCTATATTAGTTTTAACAGAACCAATAACAAGGGGTGTTTTTCTATTTTCTCCATACACCTCTGAGATGGCAGACATTTCGATTGGATCTCCTTTCACTGTACCAGTTCCATGAGCTTCGACATAACTGACATCTAGCGGATCAACTCCGGAATTCAAAAGTGCCGTTCTGATAGATAACGCTTGGCAATTCTTACTCGGTGTTCCAAAACTGCTTGATGTACCTTCCTGTGAAACACCTGAGCCTCGAATTACAGCCAAAACGTTATCCCCATCTCGAATAGCATCCGAAACTCTTTTTAGTACCAAAATCCCACAACCTTCTGCTCTTCCAAAACCATCGGCCTTTTCATCAAACGTTTTGCATCGCCCGTCAACAGACAAAACGTGTTCCATCGTTTTCTTGCTAAACGGTTTGATTAGCAAATTAACACCTCCGGCAATTGCCAACTCTGATTCTCCGCGCTTTAAACTCTCGCAGGCTAAGTGCACACTCATCATAGAAGAAGAACATCCCGAATCAGTTGCAACATTGCACCCGGTCAATCCCAAACAAAATGAAATTCTGCCAGCGGCCGCTGCGTACGAATTTCCCATATAATTTCGCATAAAATCTTCAACGAAATTGCTTTCTTTCAAAATTAACTTTTCGTAATCGTTTCTCCATATTCCAATAAATACTCCAGTTGGACTTCCCTTTAAACTCAGTGGATTAATTCCTGCGTTCTCTAATGCTTCCCAAGATTGCTCAAGTAACATCCGCTGTTGAGGGTCAATGAATTGGGCCTCTCGCGGACTTACGCCGAAGAATTTTCCGTCAAATTCGTCAACAGGTCCTTTTAAAAATCCTCCAAAGATGTTCGCAAACTCCTCTTCTTTAGGATTCCATCTGTCATCTGGAACTTTTGTAATTGCTTCTTTCCCTTCAATCATCAAGTCCCAAAATTCGTCAATATTATCAGCACCTGGGAATTTGCAACTCATTCCGATGATAGCTATATCGTTGACACAATCTTGTGAGGATGTTGTTTTGGAATTTCTTATCTCTTTTGACAGAATTTCACTGCCAAAAGGTTTTGATAAATGGGCTCCAGTATTATTTAAGGCGAAAGTACTGAAATACTGTAGAAAACGATGTTTAATGTCAATTTAGCTCGGGTAAAATAATTTCTGGTAAAATTTGAAAAAAAATGCGAAAAGATGTACCGAGCTTTCATTATGCAGTAAACCAGGCGGAAACTGTTTTCTGAACGTTTGCATCCATACTCTTAGAAAACTCTATAAAAAATACAATTTAGCAAATAAAAATTGAAATGTGCAAAAATAGTACTCAAAAAAACTAAAACTAAGAAATTGAATTCCTGAATTTTTCCTTATAAGAGGAACGTTAATATTATTGCATTAGATTTTAAACCAGGTACAATATATTTTTTAACAAGGATTGGTTGTAGACCCAGTTTTGTTAAATTTGTGTATTGTGTTTAATTGAGCATGAAAATATTATAACCTGAACTCCAGACCCGGATATTTTAATTTCATCCGAATGTTGTCCGCTGATATTGTGAGTTAACAAAGGATTTGGGAAATCCAGGTTTACAATCTTGACGTTGCTTGAAAACCTAAAAAATGAAAAAATTGCATTTTAGGTATTCAAGGTTTGAGAAATTCTGTAATTATAAACCATACCTTGTAATGTAATTATTATATCCAATAGTCGTGAAAAATTCACAAGGAAGGGAAAGTTGTTGACAGCAGTCTTTCCTCCACTTTTCAAGGTAGAAACTAAAGGCGTGTTTTTCATCTGTAAAAATACGTAAAAGATTAAATTCACTCCCCTTTTAGACTTAGACGAAGAAAACAGACAAAAGGATTATCTTTTATAAATCGTTAATATATTTTTTGCTGTTGGAATATCTACTTCCATTATTTCGTATGCAATTGCTTGTAATAAATAAATATATATTTGTATAGGTAATTATATTTGAATACGTACGAATCCACTGAGGATAGTCAAAAGTTAACTGTAGGAAAGTTTGCCATAATGCATTCGAAGGTCGAAATATAATGAAAGGTAAGTTTAATTCGGCGTTTTCTTTAAACCAGCCTCCAGGGGTCGCTTCGGTAAACAATTCGTCGCAATTTTGCAAAACCTTGTTAAACAAAAAAATTAAAATTGCATTAATGTCAAAAGCAATGGCAAAAATATTATTCTTAGGGAGCGAAACACTAAAAGTGAGATAGCTCAAAAATTTAATGTATTAGCTAAAACATGATTACATGGTATTATGTGAGGTAATAGAGATAATTAAACTAATACTGAACTAGAGCCTGATTAAATCACAGTAGGCCAGTTTGGGTTGTGTTAGGCCAGGTTTGGTTAGGTTAGGTTTGGCCAAGTTAGGTTATGTTAGGTTAGGTCAAGGCAGGTTAGGTCAGGCTAGGTCAATTTAGTTATGTTA
Source organism: Yoshiicerus persimilis (assembly GCA_020352615.2). Classification (NCBI taxonomy): domain Eukaryota; kingdom Metazoa; phylum Arthropoda; class Collembola; order Entomobryomorpha; family Tomoceridae; genus Yoshiicerus; species Yoshiicerus persimilis. The sequence goes on from CM036941.2 coordinate 12,173,782, forward strand.
AAATTTTTTATGAACTTATGTTTCCAGGTTGTTAATTTTTTTTGAGAATATTTTAATAAATCTACATGGGATAGCTTCTGTGGTGGGAAATTATATCTCGTGGTTCTTGCAACTCAATTACGGCTGGCGTTTGTGTATGTTTACATAGGAGACTCCTGGGAAGTTATAAAAAGCTATAAATAAGCTTGGGATTTCTATATTTTACATTTGAAGGTCCGATGAATTTGGAAACTAACTGCACTATTGATATTTTACAAATAGTTGATGTGGATTTCGATTTGGATGAGTTATTTAGTTTCGTGCGCAAAATGCTTACCATTACTGTCGGTTTTAAGAAAACGCATTTTGAACAGACATTAAGCCGAAACATTTGTAAATTATTGGCAAGGTCTGAATTCGGAATTTCATTGCTGAAGTCATCAGTGTTTATGATAAGGTCAAAAGCTCTGTGAAGATAAGTCCTATATAAAAAGTATAAAAAGAAGTTAATAATTAAATATTAGTTGTCTAAGAACATTTCTTCCAACAAAAGCAAGTAATAGGTTTATTTTGCATTTTACACTTAAATAAATTATAAAATACCATTACTCCATTAGAAATAGGAATATGAAAATTATTATATTATTAACAAGAACTTACCTTAATTCAAAATCTATCTTACTATTTTGCACAAATGCAACAATTTTTTTGGCAGTAAGAACATTTTTGAGAGATTGAGCCAAAACAAGAGCTTCAATTGCTTCAATATTGTCGTTGGCAAACGTAACCCATGCTTCAAAACCTGAAAATTATTATTGAAATTTATAATTAGTAGTTTTTATACCTCTGAAACTGCATGATCTCCTTATTTTTATACCACTTTTAAGCAAAATATAATTTTCCATCTAAAATCTGAATATCTTTAATATGAAATTTTTCCATATAATGACTTGAATTTCTTAAAAATTCGAATTTTAGTATTATGGTTGTAATGTAATAAAAATGCATAGACAAATATTTGGTCTTTCTTGCTCAAAAACCCATTTGTACAAAAAATTTAAAACTAAAAATCAAGTACCGGTGAAATAACATTTTAAATGACATAAACTATTCCCGTAATCTACTAGAGGAAGTAAAGCAAAGATATAAATGAACACAAATTATTCTAAGTACTTGTACATACCAGTCATTTTGTAATCTGTAACTTCAGACTTTAGAGATAAAATCACGAAATGTAATTAATTAATGATCACTTCAGTTGTTCAGTCCAATTGAGAAACTATATTCGTGAGCGACAAATAAAACGGGAATGAAGAACAACTGAAAAATCAAATTTGCTCTTATTCGTAACACTTTTGGAATTTTGCAACGTTCTGTATCTCAAACTGCCTCCTTCCAAACAAGGAAAAATTTTAAACTGAGAACCTGAACAGAAAACTGATTATAATTAGTATATACTTTTTGCATAGGTAAATAAGTATTTATTTTGCTGGTGTTCGTCGACAGACTGATTCAGCACTACTTATGATAAAAATTATTATGATTTACGTAAACACGTACATTTCATGCTAAAGAGTAACTTGTACATCTAGTCCGAGCTCTTAGTAATTATGTAGTATGTACGCACATGGCCTGTGAAAACAAGTTTCATGGATTTGTTATAATTTCCTTTCCTAGTCAGCCGCTATATATCATATTTACTATCTTCACAGTACATCTGTGAGAACCTGCTGAGAAAAATACAACAATTAGTTAATAAATACAGATAAAATAAGGTATAATACTGGAATCACATTTCGTACTTACAAAACTGCATCTTATCATTTATCATGCATGCTACGTACCTATTTGCTTATAGTGCAAAAATAGTTTTGCGTATGCAATATGTAAAGGAAGATATGCCTAGTTAAATCTATGTTAAACAGAATGCTAAAATAAAAAATACTTTTACAAACAACTAAGTTTTATCTAATTCTACTTTGATATGTATTTATACATGAGCTTCTTCAAAATATAAATGTTGACCTCACTTCCAACAATTAACCAATGTTCCGCAATCTGTTACTAATTACTAAAAGATAATTAAGATCCCAAGTTAACACTATTGGAAATGCAAAGTAAACAAATTGCTTGATAAAGGACAAGGTTGAAAAGTCCCCACTATTGCTAACGTATGTACAATTTATAGTACCATATGTCAGTGTACTCCTGTTATTATTAAGTTTGTTTTTAATACTTAGATTTCTCTGCACAAAATAATTTACGGTCAAATTTCAGTTTATTTCCCCTTGTGCAATTGCTAATTATCATTATATAGGTTTGCTGAACATTCAATTCTAAAATATTTCTATTTACCAAAATCTATTCCATATATTTTACTTAAGGCATAAAAATTATCTAGAATGTACTGCATCTGATCATCAATTCCTTGTATATACCAAACCTGACCATATAAGGTTTAATAATATTTCACTGGACTTCTGGTTTCACAACTTCTTTAATGCAATTTGCAATAACGCAAAAAGATGGGAAGAATGGGAACTACAGTCTTTGGGTTAAACTAGGTCAGTATTAAATGCACCAAAGGGAATAATATTTTGAGCCTGGGAAAATACGTCAACACGTGGAATAATAACATTAAACTTCTTTACACCTATATTTATCATTTAAATATAACATCTAGGAGTAAAACTCCGTATTCCTGGATATGGGCAATTAATTCTACGAATGTACCTGGTATAGGAATCAAGGTTGCCAAAAATTTACGTCTTTGACGGTCGTGATTACGTATTGCTGTGGGAATTGTTAAATGAGATAAATAAATACAAGTAAGCAATAAATAAATGTATTCTGTAAAAAAGTCAAGTTTATAATTATTATTTAAATTCTCACCGACGTAGACAATAGTATTTTCCTTGTGAAATTACTTATGCATTTTCAAAGGTGCAAAATAAAATGAAGATACAAATCATGTATAAAAAGTACTGCATTGCATAATTACTTTTGGGAAACCACAGCTGAGAATAAAAGCAAATGACGTTATTAATAACTACCAGAAGAGTATTGACGTTTGTTAGGATAACTTGTACACATCATGTGTACTTAACCCCCTATAATTTATAAACGTGAGTAATTATTTGGGAAATTCCGTTGTTATTTATAAAACCAAAAATATGGGAAGTTGTTTAATTTTTATTGTAAACCCTTCCACAATTTGCGTTAATTCCTCCTCGGTGAAAATTCACACAGTGTTAAGCCCACAGCGGTGTTAAGTTAACTTTAAAATTTACTTTTGCCAAACGTTCCTATTTATTGCTGAATGGTGTTATTTTCTTAAGAAACAATAATAAAACATTTATAGTTGTATATAACACCATATTTTATTCGGGGAATAATTTCCTTGGAATTTACAGATTTCATTGTAGTAAAAGAACCTGGATTTGTGTTTTTAGGGTTAAATCGAGATAATAATAAATTTTAATTTCTTATTTTCGTGTTTGACTTGTACGAAATGAATCCTTCTATGAATTATTACTATCCCATGTGTAACTTTAAATTGCGTGTATACTCGAAATACTACATCTACTATATAGTGTAAGTAATATAATTAAGCATTGATTTCAGTAGCTACGAAACAAAAATTAAACATTTTTATATAATAACATAACGACGTATTTAAATTTCGACATTAAGATCTTGTTGATTACTGATAGACTAACTAATATATAGCTGAAAATATTATACGAGTCATTAATGAATTCATGACTTGTTCTGAACTGAAGCCTGTAGAATGACTTCATACACTGCGTACATAAAAAAGAAATTTTATTCGCAAAATCACACATGTCGTAAGAGTGTTTTATGATAACTTTTCCAATTAATGTTCATATACAAGGAGATTATAATGTACAGGTTCAGCAACAGAACTATATGCATTATATTACCTATAGTATTTATAAAAGCAGAATTTAAAGGCGCGGTAAGCCATTTTAATAGTTTATTTTTCGAGTTTTGTGTAATCTTCTTGCGCATAACCAAAACTTTGGTCCATTTGATTACATTAGAAAACTTTCATTCTGTTTCTTGCTGCCTTACGGGTTAAACACGAACAAAATAAAAGATAGTAATTTGGATTACATTGTTGGCGATAAAAAGTCAGAAATAATTAAGGAAGTCATCTGCAATTCAAGTCAGCAACTGCAAAATGCCAAGATGAAATGAATACCAAGTTTAGTGACTAAAAACAGATGCAATTTGCACAAAAAATACAGGTTTCACAGTAAAAATGCATTAAAACTATAACAGATGCTTACAATTATCTGTTTTATTTAAATAGCAAGATTTTTATTTATTACATTGATGAAATAAAAATATTTTGAACTTATTTTGTTGAGGTTGTTATGCGCATCAGTGTGATTGAGGCAATTTAGGCTATAAATAGTGTCACCTTGTAATAATTGGAATTCATGATTAAACAATGAAACGATGAACAGACTCAGTGAAGAAGATTAGTTACTCGTAAACATAAAGTAAGTACAGATGCACATTAATTCAAAAGGTTAAATTATTTCAATCCGGTTCAAATATATTTGCTTACTATTGCAAAATGACTTTTAGAATTGCAAAAGTAATAGTTTATTCTTCAGGTGACTATAATAAAAATCCACAAATAAGAATAACAACTATACTTCCTGATAATTGCCCAACAATGCTGAATAGAAAAGCGATGTTTAATGAAAGTTCTATTCTATGTAAACAGATTATACCAGATTTGGAAACGCGAGTTATAACTCATTGGCAGATGGAACTTATGTATCTCGCAAAAACAAATATTAAATTAGACACATAGTATGAATAATAAAATATAAGTTCGCTTTATTTAGCATAAATGTAAACTAAACTGTTAAATTTCTTATTATTACAGTTTAAGTGTTCAACGTGTTGTAGCCAGACATTTTGCAAATCAGACTTTGGAATTTGAAGTAATTTGCTTCAGGTGCACGGCTTTCTAAAGGCAATTCGCAAACTGTCAATAGCTACAAAAAGGTGAAATAGAATGTCTGCATTACTTCATGACTTGAGATTCGTCGACCGTAAATGTACGGGGCTTACATTTTATCAGAAACTAACCTTAGCCAAAAAAGTGCTTACACTCTGATTCGATATGACCAGTAATTAAATGTACTTTTCCAAATAGCATCATTTCTTGACTTCAGACATTTGTCTCACATATACACAATTGTCAGGATTTAGGAATTTTGTATTGCTGAAATAAATTTTTTCCAGGAAACGTTCATATTTTCCACCCTGTACATTTGGTTGTGCAACACCCATACTCAAGTCATACCTGACTAGCAGATGTCTGCAGGAATTAAAATTATTTAATGGAAAACACATCATGCAGTTTGTTGCAATGTCACACAAACACAACCAATATCAATGTCAACATAAGTATTTACACATCATTCTGCATTTCGGTTACTATATAAATGCAGGGAAAAGTTCTATGGAAACATCAGTTACAGATCTCAGTTTCATTTTTCAATACTTCCAAATTTACATATACTGATTTCTTTTCAGAACAACTGAGACGAATTACCCGAACAATACACATTGTAAGTAAATAATTTAGTAAAGTATTTATATTTTTGTATTACTTAATTCACATCCTTATAATGTCTAAAGACTAATTGTAAATTAACTAAATGAATAATGTAAATTTTTACCAATATTTCATTTATACATTATGTAATTAATCCTGTATATTTCATTACTAGATATTTGTGGGCAATGCAGACCCCAGTCGTAGTAATTGTAGTGATAATGGCAATAATGGCCATAGTAGCCATGTCGGCAGCAAAATGCTGCCCAAGGCAAGGCTCCTTTAGTTGTTGTGGTGTCGGAAGTTGTAACATTTTTTGTTGCAACTGCGATGGTGGTTGCCGGGATTATTGTCCTTCTACATATTTTAGAGGGACACAGGAGCGTGGATGGAGTGGACTGGAAGGGAATACCACCATAAATGGAACATCTCTACGACAATTTTGAAAACTGCTACTACGTACTAGAATGTCAACTTTGATGTCGACTCGGAGATCGAAGTACATGAACCATTATATATAGCGATAAGAAATGCACAAGATACGTAACTAAAATCTTCCTTTATAGTGTTGCAAACTGTCGTTTGAAGCTGTTAGTTTTATAGTAACAATATGCAAATAACTTTCTGCAAAACATACATCCTGGGCATCAATTTTTAATAATAAAACTTCCAAATTTCATTTCCCTGATAAATAAAGAAAGAACCACTTTACATATATTGTTCGTAATTGCTTACTATCATTACACTAGTCGCCATTATCATAGGCTCCTATTTAATGGGCCTCATAAAAAATCGATTTACCTCAATAAAAATAATCCCTTTGCCTCATATAAATATATTTACCTCGTAAATATTAATCCCGCCTCAAGTATCGTCACTTAGAACTGATAACATACCTTTGCCTCAAGTTTTAATACAAAATGCTAATATAAAAGTACTTTTGCCTCAAGTATAGTACCAAATCCTCAATTAAAAATGAACCTCAAAAAGTTGTAAAAAAACCTCACCAAATAATCACTTTTTCTCAACTTTACATAACAATATTAGCAGCTACATTCGGTATGTAGCTGCTCGTCGTATCAAAAGGACTACATATACTTGATGCCTTATTACACAATTGTGTTACATTCATTTAAATTACTTGATTTATCACTTGTTAAGAAATTTGTGTACTATAGACTACCCATTAATTTATGACTATAGATATAACTGCTACTGTTAAGTAGTGACTACCTTTAAGCTTACAAACAACAATTTTCTGAACTATAGAAAATAAACGGTATTTCTTATTGCATTAAATACTTCATTCCGTTAATACTGTACTCTGTACTTCAACAAAATTCCTTATTTGGTAATTAAATGTTTTCCTTGTGTTATGTAAAGTTGAGAAAAAGTGATTATTTGTCGAGGTTTTTTTACAACTTTTTGAGGTTCATTTTTAATTGAGGATTTGGTACTATACTTGAGGCAAAAGCACTTTTATATTAGCATTTTGTATTAAAACTTGAGGCAAAGGTATGTTATCAGTTCTAAGTGACGATACTTGAGGCGGGATTAATATTTACGAGGTAAATATATTTATATGAGGCAAAGTGATTATTTTTATTGAGGTAAACCGAATATTTATGAGGTGCACTTAATATTCCCCCATTATCATATAAGGGAGCGGACATACACTATGAGGACCACTTGATGGGATGGGGTAGAAAATCTTGATATTTTATGCAAATCATGTGGATGTAATGACAAAAGGGCCTTTATTCGTGCTGCCGGCATGTAAAAAATACAATAATCACTCTCAATTGTGTACAACTATTAATCCAAATTTTAGCCCTACGGTGGGCGCTTGTAGAATGGGTTTCTCGGAGTGGAAGGGGACAAAATGTCATTTCTTTGCCCGATATCTACAGCGCTTGACTTTTAACAATTATCATAATCAAAGATACTATGTCAATGATTTACAAATGATTGACAGAAAGACCTTTTGGAGGAAATACGTAAGCCTGATTCATGGACTTTTTCAGAGGGTTAGGCTTTTTTAGATTTAGAAGGCAAAATATCCAACAAAATGTTCAGAACGTCCATTTATTTGCGAACAATATTGATTTCTATAACAAATAATCTGTTTGATATCTGTTTCTTGAAATGGCCACAGATGATCTTCATAACTCGGGCAAGTATATTCGCAAAGGAGATTGCTACATAAAGATAACATACGTTTGCATCCACTTTCGGTTTAATTTACTACTTTTCAAAACATTCCTTCTGCCCAAACATGTGAAAGTTAAGGGAAATCGGATTCATTTAAAGTCACATTTAAGTAGTGTAATTTTTAGCAAATGAAGTTAATTTTAGGCGTACGAATAATGCCAAACAATTAACTTCAAATTCCGCACAGCTATAAATCTAATTCGCATTTATTTATGTATTTACTCTTAAACGGTGTTGAAAAAGTATGGATGAGTAAAACTATCTATTGTCTTTTAAAGTAATGACTTTCTATTGCCCTTGGTCTCAGAAACTTTTCTATTTCCATGTAATTTTGAGAAAGAATATTCTTCCCTTAAAAATTCTATTGTAGAATATCAGTAGTAATATAATCAACAAAATGTTCAATATTTTGAAGATTCTCATTTATTTGTGGACAGTATTATTTTCCATAACAAACGCAAACTTAACATCATTTGGGTTACGGTCCGATGAAGAAATCCTAGGTAAGGCTTTCAGGAACTAAACTTTCCATTTGAGATTTCAACTTAATCAAATCGATAGATTAAGGTCTCAAACCAACTGTAATGGTAATACTGGTTACGTAATTAGTCTATGAAGATTTGAGACTCAGTGAGCATAATGAGTAGTCATCACATTTTCGTTCAGCATTACGTACTGTTTCTTATTTTTTGATTAACCATAGACGACCTGAATAACTCTGGCAACTACGTCCGCAAAGGGGATTACTACATAAAAAGGCGTCGACCTAATCAACGATCAGATTGGGAGATTAATCCAAACTGGCCAAACAATACAATTCCCTTTATCATTTCGGAGAAATTGCGTAAGTTGTAACGAGCATAGTTGGCCAATAAACATTAAAACGATTTTGAAAATCCTTTTTTTGAAATTCTCAAAATGCAAAATACTTTTTTTGAAATTCTCAAAATTCAAAATACTTTTTTTGAAGTTCTCAAAACGCAAAATCCTTTTTTTGAAATTCTCAAAATGCAAAATACTTTTTTGGAAATTCTCAAAACGCAAAATTCTTTTTTTGAAATTCTTGAAATGTAAAATACAAAATGTGTTTACAATACATGAATTTTCAAAATACAAGGTGTTGCCCAACTATGATAGCGAATTTGATTTATGGATAAAGTGTGACCCGTGTTAAATCGAATGGTCGATTTAACCTGGGCACCAAACATCTGTTAATGGTCATAGAGATGAATATTGCGCAAAGAATGCAAATAATAACCATTAATTTAATTATAAGTGTTTCCTGGTTTGTAGCCCAAGAATTAGTACCCGAAATAATAGGAGCGGTCAAGTATTTGAATAATTATACGTGCTTAAACTTTCGTCCAGTGGATTTAGAAACAGATCAGTTTTGGATTCGTTTTCTAAAGCAGACACCTGAAGAACATATCCGTGACCCAGTAGAATTTTGTGGTGCCGGGGTTGGTTTCTTTGGAGTTCAAGATCAGGTATTTTTAAGGCGATAAACCGTAAAAGTATTTTTTACCGTAAGAATCGCCACTCGATACCAGAATAATCCTTTTCTCTCAAGTGAAATGGCTTTTCGAACATGTTGTGTTGATTTTTCGTCGTCGGGCGCTTCCTTACTGACAGATTCCCAGTGCTAATAAGTTTACCAATTCGTTTTGAAGTTTTTTATTTTTTATTCAAGGTCAGAAAACAGTCATCTACGAAAGTGACCAAGGCATTTCAATACTCTATTTGTAAAAAAAGGATTTAATGACTTATTTGTGTTCTTGAGTTACTGAGTAATTATTTCCACAGACAGATAGTCAAACAGAACTAAAGATTTCGTTTACTTAATAAGTGCATTATAAATTATATTTAATACTATGATTAATTTTTTTAAAATCCTTTGCATTAATATCCCAATGTATTATTATACGGGAAAACCCTTTGCGTTTTATTCTCTGATTGAGAAATTGATTTTAGAAAAAAGTTCCCATTTTGGTTTAGCATTAGCATTTATGATTCAATGGTGAAGTGGTTTATCACCCTCCTGAAGAAGAGAGGCAATTATAAATAATGATAATATATCCCTGACACTTTTAGCCTGTTATTGTGGGGATGAAGAATCTGTGCAACGCTCCAATATTTGTTCACGAACTTCTTCATATCGTGGGATTATATCACGAACACCAAAGAAGCGACAGAGATAAATACATAACAGTAAACTGGAAAAATGTGAAAGAAAGTAATAACTAGTAATACATTTTACAGAGCTGCGATATGTGGTGCCCTGCTGTGAAAATCACTAAAAATTTGTTTTTAAATTGCAGCCTACAAAACCCAATTCCTTACACACATTGAAGAGTGCTTAATGTATTTTCCGGAGGACCAATGCAAATTTAATAATTATGGTGTCCCTTACAATTACGAAAGCATTGTGCACTATTGCGTAACCTGTGGTTCCATAAGCTTATCTGATAAGGTCATTACTGCAGTGGTAAGGTTCAGATAATCATATTTTAAAGGGAGACAATATTCTTATGTGTTTGCTATAAGAGTAAAACCTATTTCACATTTCGTGCACTTTACGACGGAATTGAAAAAAGCTGCGAAATGCGAAAATTCGACGTTTCTTTGCTTCACTTTGGGTTATTGTAGGAAATAAGTGATTTCGCCGTAATTTTACCCCAGAAATTAAAAAAAATCTTACAATGAGTTTCTTCAGAATGGTACTACAGATGCTATTGGGGATCCCGCTAAAATTGGGCAATTGTACGGGCTCAGCGAAGGAGATTGGTTACTCGTTAACAGAAAGTATGGATGTAAGTTACATTTTTATTAGTATTATTGATAAAAATGACGAATCAATAATGATCATGCATGCTTACGAAATAAATCATCATTTTTTTGTTTTTCATGGTGCATATTTAGGTGACCCGGATAAAAATCCACAAATAAAGAAGCCACCTCCAATCCCTGATAATCCTCTAATACCACTTGATAGATACAATGCAAACTATAATGAAAGTTCAATACAACCAGATTATACCGGATTTGTCAAAACAGAAGGAAACAGTTCGGCAGGTGGGGGTGGAAATCAAACCTCTCAGAACAATAAATTTGAGTTGTTTTACTTAAACAAATAGTTAATAATTAAAATATTATGTAACGATGAGCTTAAAAATACCGCATACTTTATTTTCAAAAAATCTGCCGCGGAAAAGATTATTTTTGGAAATTGTGAACTGATGCAGACTGGCCGAAGTGTACTTTCTGAGAATACTAAGAGATTATTTTCATGACAATGCAAACGTTTTGTAAAACTCCAATTGTACTCACCGCATAATCTTTTGAACCGTTTAACCAAGAATCATGAAACTGTTTTTATTCCATTTATGATGAAATGCCAAAAAAAAGTTCTGATTACCATTGTTACCGAAAAATAAAGGGAACTCAATTTAAGGACTAATTTTACTAAGTTAATAATAATTTTCATGAACTGGTGAATTTTACCAGTGCAACTAATATAATTTTATGTTATACTTCATAATATGTCTATTTTCTAATACCGTTGCATAATATATTCGTGTTCGTACCAACCATATACGTCAAGACAATAAGAATTATCGGCAGATGGAGATGGAGAGATAAATATTTCATGAAAAACAAATTTGATTTCTTTACATCAACAAATAGTTTAACTAATGAAATTTTTTGCTATGCTGAAAATCTAACTCATCATGTTTATTAACATTTTTGGCTTTTTATTTTTCGGTTTTTGCTGAAAAATGCCGCTCCCTTAGGAAAAAGACAGCTTTTTGACTTTTTGGCTCTTTGGAGATCACAATGTAATTACCTAAAGAAAAAATACGCTGAAATGTAATCTACTTGTTATAGATGGAGTTCCATTCAACACTCAATCCGTATTTAATTGATAATACATAAATATTTAAAAGATATTATAGCGGTAATTACCATTAAAATGTATAAATATCTAAAAAATGTGGTTTACTCCCCGTTTGGCAAAGCCCCGTTTGGCAAACCCTGATTGGCAAACACCCAAAAGACCCGTTTGGCAAATTTTTTCTCATTTTTGGGAAAAAGGGTCAAAAACAGCCATTTGCCAAGCGGGTCGTCTGTTCGCCCCGTTTGGCAAAGACGATAAACTTTTACAGTACTGTAAAAGTAGTGCGTACTTAACTAGTAGAGAAGGTAGATAGATTATCTACGTTATGTAAATCAGTTTGTAACCTAAAACACACAGTGTACCTAACACACGTACATTGTACCTTAACGGTATGTTTTAGTCTTAGTATTGTTTTATCCATGGCTGAGACAACAGTTCATTACGTTTACCGTACACTTAATAAAGTTACACATAAACTTGCCAGGAATGGATATTCGTATTCATTAAGAAATACAGTTAAATTGCAAAAAACTGTACGCAGCTATGGAAAAAAACGATGCCACTTTCAAAATACTTATGTATAATTTCTTACAATTTAAAGTGAACTAGATCATTTATGACATTACAATATCATTATAATATCATTTCATTACTAATATTACCATTGACTGATTACACTACTGATGAATAATAAATTTGAATAGCAAATACAGCTGAAAACCAAAAATTTATATTATTACAATCTTTGCCAAGCGGGGCATTCTGATGGACCCTTTGGCAAATTTCGACTTTTGCCAAACGGGGCAACCGATCAAAAATTTTTGATTTGCCAAACGGGACTTTGCCAAACAGGTAGGGAATCAAAAATGTATACTAGATGGCAGTTAATGTATCAAAGACCCCAAAAAGCCCAAAGAACCTACTTTTTGCGCCTGTTTGCTACAAAGAGCCGAGATTTTTCCTTCCTTACCCAGAATGCATCTATCTTCTTATGTTTAATGCCCCTAAGTTAAATTTTCGTTTTTAAATATTTTTTCTTTCAACAACGCTGTTTTATGTAACTCAATAGTTTGCTATTGTAAGGTGAGATCTTTCCATTGCGTAATACTTTAAATCGACATAATATTGTGTACAACCTAATGTTATGAATGGATATTTGAATATTTGTGCTCTGTTCGAGCTTAAATCTAGATAACAATATATATTGTCTTTTATATAATGCATAAATTAGGGTTAGCAAACAATTATAAGTATTCATAATGATGACTGCTTTTTATGATCTGTAATCCTAAGAAAGAATACTGGAAACATGAGAAATAATCAAAGATGGTAATATTTAGCATTACAATGAAAACAACTTTTGTTTTGTTGCAATAAGGTCTGTGAGTAATAACATTTTGCAACAGCTAGGGTTTTTTAAGCTTTTTACACAAAAAAGTACTCTGGAGGAAAAATGTGCTAAGTGAAGCATTCCTTATGATGTATTTCCCTTACAGATAGATATTTAAATTGTATATTGGAATATATTCATCATTTTACACGCAAATTCAGAGTTAGTATATTTAATAAAAGCCAAAGTCTATTACACGTTGTACTAGTTAATTTCGAGCAAACTTTATCTACTTGTGGTATTTCATATTCATAATAAACTATGTTGAATATTAATTGCATTCAAAGTCGTCAAGCGTAAACTTTCATTTCAATTGTGTTTTTAGAAACCTGAAATACTTTCTTTGTGTTGAATATCGATTGTTCTTGTGACGCATGTGGAATTTATTGTTTATGTATCATGGATATAACATAAACATGTTTGGAGGATTTTTGTAATGCAAACATTCAGCAAATACAACGGTTTTCTAACTTCATATGACCATATGCCCTCTTTTTGGCTGAATTGTCATCTTCCAGCCGTGCAAAATAAATTTCCAACTTTAAATGAAATCCAAAATATTTTACTTTGAAATTGCAAACAAAAAACTGTTCTGCGTTCTATTACGGGGGGAGGTGGAGGAGGTGGGGGAGGAGGGGGAGGTGGAGGTGGGGGAGGGTGAGGTGGTGGGGGAGGTGGAGCAGGTGGATGTGGTGCAGGGGGAGGTGGGGGAGGTGGAAAGTTCAGATTTGCATGTAGAGGGTTCCACAAATCAAATCTGAACATGGTAGTGCATATAAGTAACAGCTTTGGGTGTCAAAGTTGTTCTTCGAAACATTTTGACAACTATTTGTGTCAACTGTCGTTCTGAGCAGGATTCCGCAATTATTTACTTCAACTCATAAATTATTTCATTCTTGTTTTCTTGAAAAAGGGCAAATTATTTACTAAATATTTTTTCGAAGAAGTCGGCAATTACCTTTTAAATGCCAAATTATTAAAGAAACGATTGTGTTTTGAAGTGAAAACAAATTTTCTTCAAAGTAATCCAGCTGAAATAAAATTTTGAAAGCTGAATTTACATTTTATTTTGCTTTTTTTTAAATTTGCGTTTAAAAATTCGTAGACTAGTTTTGAAAATATATTAATGTATATTATCAATAGCAATAAATAAAATAAATTAAAATAATTATCTATTTTGCATAATATTTAGTTGATAATTCACCTTTCAAAATTTTATTTCAGCTGGATTACTTTGTAAGAAAATTTGTTTTCACTTCAAAACACAATCGTTTCTTTAATAATTTGGCATTTAAAAGGTAATTGCCGACTTCATCGAAAAAATATTTAGTAAATAATTTGCCCTTTTTCAAGAAAATAAGAATGAAATAATTTAAGAGTTGAAGTAAATAAATGCGGAATCCTGCTCAGAACGACAGTTGACACAAATAGTTGTCAAAATGTTTCGAAGAACAACTTTGACACCCAAAGCTGTTACTTATATGCACTACCATGTTCAGATTTGATTTGTGGAACCCTCTACATGCAAATCTGAACTTTCCATAGACAAAAAATCAGACGGCGTAAGTGTGCGTTCTTACAAGTATGACCGTCCAGGTTGGACCTATGTCTTGAGGCACGTCAATTTTCAAACTTAGCCAATGGAGTGTACTCCTCACCGTGCACGTGATCAACCTAGCCATTCCGGAACGTTCCTTCCCAAGCGCGCGGACACACTGACAGCTCAAGTCTGGTCGTCTACCAAGGAAGAAAACACCACCACGCCAAAGGATTTCTCGTCTGTGTGAACTTTCCACCTCCCCCACCTCCCCCTGCACCACATCCACCTGCTCCACCTCCCCCACCACCTCACCCTCCCCCACATCCACCTCCCCCTCCTCCCCCACCTCCTCCACCTCCCCTCAATACTTGTAATCGTATTTTGAAAAAAACAAGTTTTGAATAGGCAAACACATGGGAGTTGTGAAAGAATGGTCTTTTGTAGGTGCTAAGACATGATAAAATGCAAAAATCGGCCTCATGTGCCCTCCAGAATTTTCCCCTCCTTCGAATGATCTACTCTACGACTTTCGAAATTGCTTCAAAGTGTCGTTATCACATTTTTCGTAATTTCAGTTTTTCTTCCTATTCTAATACATGCGTCAATTGTAAATACTGACACAGACATCCTTTCCTGCGATGCGGCAATTTTGCGAGGGCTGTTCATATGAACATGCAACATCGATTTTTATTTACAATTTCGCCGTTACTCAATTCAACACAGTGATCCGCAAATCAAAACAAACCCCCACACATTATGAACAGCTCACACTCCACACTAATTCCCACGAATGCCTCGCAATATATATCCTTCCTTTTTCCACCAGCGGAGGTGTCCTTAAGTAGACAATGGTTGTATTGTACCTGACTAGAGGTATGAAGTTAATTACACGGATTAATTAAGAATGTGAAAGCAGAAATCTATAAAATGTTATTTATCGTTTAGAAATTGTTGCATCACTGGTCACAACAAACATTGTTATAATATTACTCCTCTTTGATTATTACTATTACTAAAGAATGATTTTCTTAGTACCTTTGTGTACCATTATTTTTTCTATTGCGACAATTGCATATAGTTTTTTACTTGATGCATATTCTGAGCTCGATCTACTGAACATTAAAGGTAAGCCATTTGTCAGCCGACCTATTTTTGTGGTACGAGAGACAAATATTAGAAATGTCGATAATCTGTTATAATTATAATCTGATTACTCAACATGAAGAGCTTCGTTTACATTTTTGTATAAAAACATTGTAATATAATAAAATTCAATTATATACTTTTTTCAACAGGTTTTACAATAGAGGGTTTTGGATTTGAAAATGTCAGTCCCGACAATAAAAAATGTGGAAAGAATATCGATCCCTTCACAGAATATTTGCTTGTTGCAAAATGTCCTAAAATGGACAAATATGAACAGTCAATCTATTATTCGTCTCCTATAGATTTTCCTCAATTCCAAAACATTTATTTACGATGTGAAAGACGTTTTACGGTAAGAATATTACATTCCTCATTAGTCACTGTACAATCATTCAGCAAATATTTTCTTTACCTCAGCATGGGGCTTGATTTAATCTGGCAGTTAATTTTACAAGAATAAGAAATAATCGACAGTAGACATTTGATCGGAGATTACATGTGATTCATTCTGTTTTCAGGATAACTTAAATTGTAAGGCAACATGCATTGCGCACGGAATATTCACTGGAGAGAAGTATGGTCAACAATTCTTGGTGAGTATACGAAACAAAGAGAATTTATATTTCGACGAATCGGTTCCCCTTCCACACTTGACCGAATATGAATTTCGCACTGATGAAAACATTTTTTGTTTTTCTAAAGGTATGTCATCTCTTAATTTTGATTTATTCCAGTGCTTTCATAGATTAAAATGTTACTGTAGGAATATGATTTGGTGTGACTTGTGATTGCAGATTTTTATTTCACAGATTACAAAGATATACTTCTGAATAATTTTTCAAAATGTAAATTAGAGATACCTGAAGTCTGTGTAATTGATGAAGACGAATTGGTAATGTTCTTTTGATAATGTTTTAAGAATTTCCAGTAAACATCTTAGTCTTAACAAAGAGAAGTAAATTACTTTCTCAGAAAGAAGACATAATCGCTGCAAGAATTGAAATTTAAAGATTGGTTTAACTTAGCATGGTTGATTTGTCGCAAATTATAGTAGTTATCGTTATCGTACATTATGATGCCATTATTAATCATTAAATTTTATATGATTTTTCCAGCATTGCGACATTCATCTTGGAAATTGTGATTTTAATGAAACTGAAGGTAAAAGAATAATTGAATGTATGAGAAAATGAAAGAATTCTGAAGATAAGGAATTTATTATTTGACTTCAAGACTTCTGTTTTGATTAAATGCATGCAGCTTCTGTAGTAACTTCGGGGAACAGTGCACATTTATTGACTTGTGGCTCCCTGGATAAACTGAATTGGAAATATTTTGAAAATTCTACCAAATTTCAGTGCATTCTTCCAAGAAAAAATAAGTTACTGGGTGTAGAACGAAAAGTCTTCAAAGAATGCCACCTGTGCGTAGCAACTGCAGTAAGTGTGGTTAAGCGTATTCTTAGCAGCAAAAGTTAATTGATTTTAAAGATTTGGTATATAGGTATGAAAAATTTTAAATTCGTAGGAAAGCGGAAAAACAAATGCTATCATAGAATTTTTAAATTCTCCAACAAAAGCAGAATTTTCAAAGATTTCCCATTCTGAGCGACCAATTCTTATTCGTGACGGACTGAAATCTGAAGGAATACCTCCGTTGAATCTATCCTTTATAAAAGAACTATATCGAGATTTTGCTGTTGATGACTGGGAACCTTGCAAATTCGAAAAATTTGACTCTAATTTTGATAATTTCACCCACGCTTTGTTCGCCATTAGTGATGTACACAATCCAACTCCTAATTCTTATTATCTTGTTTGGTAATTTCCGAAAAACTTACTTTTCGTTTTGTGACTTTATTTATGATACTATTAAGATTGTTGAATATTTCTTTGTTAATGTACAGGGGACTTTGCAATCCAGAAATAAGAAGACGTTTGGGAAGTGCACTAAAGAAACCAAGTTTCCTTCCAGACGTTTATCCTAGAGTTAAGGAGTCTCCTTGGATGTACATTGCATCTCCTGGGGACGGATTATCCCTTCATGTATAATAATTTCACTTTCATAAATTACTACACTTTCTACTCGGTTTCTTATTGTTTACCTTTTTACTTTAAATCTTTCAGTTTATTAATCATGAATCATTGAAACAAAAAGGTGTTACAGAAGAAGTCTATTAAATATTTGAAGAATAACTTGAAAATACTTAAAAATTGCAATTATAATATAGGTTGATTATTATCGGGAAATATCCTGGCAAGTTCAATTCTCTGGAAGCAAACGGTGGATTTTGGGTTCACCTCCTGAATGTCGTCACACATGTACTGATTTATTTGAAGTTGTCGTCAATCAAGAAGATTTGTGTAAGAACAACACAAAAGTTTTTCTTTGCATTTACAATAGTGTATGTATTTATGATATTTTATGTGATTTTCAAAATCATTTGCAGTTATCATAAAAACTAACGTTTGGTATCATGGAGTTTTCATCGAAGAAGGAAATCCATCCATAGTTATCTTAACAGACTATCAATACCAATGAAGGAATGCAATGGCAAAAAGTGGATTTCAAAACGCGGTTCGGCAATAGCTTACGATAACCATGTGTAATTTAAAAACAATTTCCTTGGATGACTTTGAATTAAGGTCTGATTAAATTTTTAATTTTAGTAATTATCAAATAATGCAGCCAGTAAAGCTGCCTTGGTTGTTTTTGGTCTGCCGCCCTTCCATTTTGTTTAAGTGTAATATATTTTATTACACAATTTATCAAGTACAGACATACAAATGCATTATACAAATAGATACCTATGTTCCGGAAATGTGCAAATCACGCATTTGTAGCTTTGTCTGCATAAAGAATTTTGATCAATCCGACCTTTGATTTAAATAAAATAATAATTACATTTTCAAAAATCAACTTTTTACTAATCTCACATAAGGAATAAATGGCGTCTGCTAAAGATGACTAATTGATTTATGAGACCTGTAAAACTGAGAAAGTAGGTTAGGTAGCAATTCACCAATTATAATTTACACTTTACACTATGTATTGTACATTGTAGACAATGGATTTGCTTAGTAAATTTAAAATGGTTATAAAACTTTCGTTGCTAATTTTTAGTATCATATTATTAAGAATGACGTTCCATCTATTTTTGTTGACATGTGGCTTTCATTTAACAATGACACCAATAACTTCGGCTTTTCTTGTTGACACGAATTCTATTAAGGATCTTTTGGACGTAGACGGTTTGCAAATATTTTATAATTAAAATTATTTTTTTCGAAATTATCTCGCTAGCTCCAAATTATCTCCGTAAGATAAAATGATAATAAATTTTAGCCTTTCTTTGTTTCAGGTTTTGTAATAGAGGGTTTCGGTTTTGAAAATGTTAATCCTAAAAGTAAGAAGAGTTATAAAGTTGTCTATCCTTTCTCCAACTATTTACAAGAGATGTGTCCTAAAATCGACGGAGCCAAGCAATTTTCTCGTTCGGATTATCCCGAGTTCCAAAATATCTATTCTACCTGCAAAAAAATCTTTAAGGTTAGTTTTTGTGGCAATTTTCATTTACACGTTAGAAATTTTTAACTGCAAAGCACAATAAATAATTTTCAAATAATATCTACATAATTACATTAATTATTAAGTTTAATGTGCAGTTAAGAAGGAGTGGGATTTTAAATAATTGTACTTATCTTGTCAACGTTTACTATTTTTGAATATTTTCAGAACAATGAAAACTGTTTTGCCAACTGCATTTTAATTGGGATAATAAAAAGAGAAACTTATGGACGTCTCTTTTTGATCAGTGTAAAAATCAATGACAATTTATACTTCAACTCGTCTGTGCCTTTTCCTCATTTGGTAGAACATGATTTTCACACTGAAGACAATATCTTTTGCTTTTCTAAATGTGCGTCATTTCAATTTTCATAAATGTTTTAACTATATCAAAGCTTCAAGAATCTCAATTATTTACTAATACTACCCTTTATAATTTATAATAACATGTCTTAATACTTATTATAAAGATTACCGGACCACTCTACTAAATAATCTTAAGAAATGTGAACTACCTTTTCCGGAAGTCTGTATTATCGATGAAGAGGAATTAGTACGCTAAAAACATTATTAAAAAGTAATAAGTATGCTTGTAATTGAAGTTTTATTTTATTAATGTTTTAAAAGCAATGTGATCCCCACCTTGGCAACTGCGAATTTGAAGAAGCAGAAGGTAATTATTTTAACCAGTAGGTCAACAAGCAAAATAAATTTAAAAGTATAAAGAAAAATTGCAAATAATCAATTGTATATTTTAGCATCTGTAATAATATCCGGAAATAAGGCCCACTTGCTTACATGCAACAGACTTGATAATTTGCAATGGAAATATTTTGAGAAATCATCCAAATTCCAATGCGTCCTTCCCCGAAAAGAGAGGTTAATGGGCATGCAACGAAAAGTGTTTAAGAACTGCAGGTTGTGTCGCCGTGAAGTAAGCAAATGATAGTTTATTACCACAAAGGAAAATTACACTTTATTCATCATGCCTCATGCCATAATAATGTTTTCCCGTCAAAATTCATTTTTGATGTATATTTTATTGCTTTTCCGCCAATTTCTTATATTTTTCCAAGCATTTTTAATAACATAATACTAAAATATGCGGGAAATGACATCAGCGTCAGGAAAGTGAACACAGTTATAGTTTCCAATGAAAATTGCTTTGAAAAATATTTTAAATATGGTAACTCAAATAAATATAACAGTTTAAAAGAAACTTTTGCTTGGTGTTAAACTGATTATTTTTGTGAATATAACACGATTACACTAAGATTCCTCTTATTACTATGAATAACATGAATATATTTGCCAATTTTCAGAAAAATGGAAGTTTTGAGGGTTTAATAGAATTTTTATCTGCACCGACAAAGGAAGAATTCGCAAAAGTTGCTTATTCTGCACAACCTATAATTATTCGGAATGGGGCAATCTTTGAGGGAATGCAACAACTGAATATATCTTTCATACAGAATATTTACAGTGATTTTGCCAAAGCAGGAAAGTGGGAACCTTGCAAATTCAGACTGTTTAACCCAGAATTTGACAGTTTTCTTCAGGCCTTGTCAACAATGAATGATAGCAGAGCTGAACACTCATGGTATCTTGTTTGGTAAGAAAATCTTTAAATCATTATTTTAACAGAGATTCTGAACAGAACAATAATCTTAGTTTTTAACATTTTACAACGTTTTTGGAATATGAAGGGGTATATGCCACCCGGAAATTAGAGAACGATTCGGGAGTGCAATTAAAAGACCAAGTTTCTTCCCTGACGATTATCCGATAGCTAAAGACGTTCCCCGGCTTTATGCTGCTTCTCCAGAAGGAGGTATAAACCTTCACGTAAGTCAATAAGTTATCCTTACAATTAAATGTTCCTTTATTATCAAAAATATTTATTTTACACTGCAAAAGTAAAAGTATATAAATTGTTCAATAATGTATCTGTGATCTGTGATTCATTTATGAATATATTTTCTTATGAAGATTGATTATCTTCGTGAATTTGTTTGGCAAGCCCAACTTTCTGGAAGTAAAATATGGACTTTGCGTGCACCGGCTGAATGCAATCATGTTTGTACGGAATTATTGGAAGTTAGGGTTAACCAAGGAGATTTGTGTAAGGAAATATTACTTTTCACTACTCTCGCTTACATAAAATGGATGTAGCATTAAAACCAAATAATTAATTTTGTAATTGATTATATTTTGCAGTTAGCATACAAACTAATACATGGTTCCATGGGACTTTCATTGAAGCCAAGTTTCCATCCATTGCAATTTTAATAGACTATCAATACTGATGTCTAAAGTCTGTAATATTATCACAAAAAAATTACTTTTTACATGGAAATGAAAAATGTTAAGCAATTACTTACGTATTGAGTAATTGCCAATGTAAACTTTAGCAGTTACACTAAATTAATTGAATTTGCTACTTATCAAAAGTAATAAATGTTTTCCGATGGTTTAGCTCTGATGGCATTTAATTGATATATTGTAATCTTCATTTACTTGTGAGAGATTGTGAGATTACTTCCTCTTATCAGAGATTGATACTGATTATATATGTCACATCGATATTAATACAGTCGCCATACTTTATTCCCAGCCACGTATTACTTTGCACTTTGCACAACAGTAACTGCACATTTTGTTAATATACAAATAATATACTTTCTGTGAATTACTATTATCATGGATAACGAAAATCGCTTGAAAATCCTCCAATATAGGATTTCATTGCATCGAATGTTTGTTCTTTGTCTCAATTGCTAAATTTACTTCTCCAGGAATCAGTTCTGACCCACCTGGAAATAGAAACAATTGTAAGTTCAAAAGTTTAACATATTTCAGGATTTTTTCTCCAATTATGAATAAGTTTTCAAACTACTGTGATATTGATACTACCACTGTACGTAAACAAATGAAATTACCTTTGCATATTTTCAGAAAAATCAAAGGATGACATATGATCCTGGAACAGAACTCGCTAACATCATAAAGTAAAAAGGATAATAAGAAATTTACAGTTTTTATTGGATGTCTCAACGAAAGTGGAAATGGAGCGATTGCTCAAAGGTTGATGACGAACACAAAAGTCAAGGAACTCACTGAATCTCAAAAGATATGGTTTGGAATTCCGACACCCACAACATTTTACGTCGGAATAGACAAAGGAATGGAATCATTGGAAAAGTTCTGGAATAATTGTCTGTCCAAGAAGACTTTATTGTAGGAACGTGGCACCTTAGTGAAGGTCTTCACGTTACTTTGGGAATGGAATTGTTCTGCCGAAAAGTAATATTGCAGAGATGTGTAGGATGGAAATACTATGCGTGGAATTATTGCAAAGTATTGACTATCTGTGTGTGTATGCTGAGTAAAGTGAACAGAATGCAATAAAAAGTCTAGACTGGGACGGAGATGAATTACATTTCAATGAACAAAGAAGAATGTATATTTATTTCATAAAAAGAATGGATATTTATACAGTATTGTTGGCCCACATAGCCAACATATTTTTAGGAAAACATATTTGTGTGTGGTCATAGTTCACAACATGTTTTGATGACAGTAGTGGTTATGATACAACTATTTCATAGGAATATCGTCATGATTGACGTAAATAGTGGTGATTAACCTAATAATTACATTGAATTGTTGACTACAAACTAAAGTTCCTGGTTACCTGTAATGGCTTAATCATAATATTATTGAACTCTTTATTTTACTACGCAGTAGACTATAACCACTTGAGTAAACAATTATTAGAAATGTTTATGTTCTTAACCTACTACTAGACCGCATGACGCAGGTGTTAACATTTTAGTTTTCTAGAATATTTGGATCATAATATATTACATTACATGTTTATCAATAAGAATATGATGCAACTGTGCAAATACAGTCAGCAAAGAATCACTAACCTAATACTAATCGTAATTCTACGTAGTAACATTTTAGGCTAAATTGTACATAGTACGAAACACACCCGCCTATTGAAATCCCTAGATTTAAATCCATTCTAACAGACCCATATTAATAAAGAGAAGTGCGAACCTTATTGGTGTGGTTTCTTACGGATGACCTTTCGTATGTCACTATATCGGAGTTGGAGACTGTCGTTGAAGTCTTGCTCCACGCGGAGTTTCCTTCTCCACTTGCTGGTTTCTGCACGAGATTCATCCACGTCATGTTGCAGCTGAGAGTTAATGGTCAGTTGACGCTGTAGATTGGCCCGATGTTGGTCCTTTTGGTGTTTGAGGTTCTCTTTTAATTTGGTGTTCGTGAATTTCACATGCTGTAGTTCTTGCTTTAGGTCATCCACTTGTTGTTTTAGTTCACCATTCGTGAGACTTAACTGAGTGTTAAGCCTTTCCATGTCGTTGGTACTGTCCATGTATTGTTGACGCACTTTATGAGCACTGAGTAGTAGTTTACTAAATAGCGCAGCAAAGTCAGCCGTTGAGCATGGATAGTCAGCTTCGATGGTGTCTGCTGGGGGGTCAAACACAAATTGGAAACAATTGATTTCCTTTTGGGTCTGAAGGGCTGATGGCTGAAGTGGTTGTTGTCCTGTTAGAAAGGTGTTCCACCTTTTATCAGATTCCGCTTGTTGTTGGTGTAGGAGAGTCAACGTGGTGCTTAATTCTCGGCCCATGGTGATTGTGTATTGCTTGCAGGATTGTGCACATCTCAGTAGGTTGTCGTGTATGATTGCCAAGTCGACATCTGGGTGGTATTGACACGCACTTTGAAAAGTATGTAAATACTCAAATGGGGAGGTGCGTACTACTTCAGAATTGTCTTCTTGTTCAGCAGTCATGTTCTCTAAGGGTGAGTAGGAATTGTAACTTGCACTATACTGAAATAAGCTTTGAAATGGATTATAGTTTGTAGTTTCAGAGGATTGTTCGTCCCTTTCAGGGGTATATGGTACGAGAGGATAGGAAGCCATCGTAGGTTCTTTTAGAGACAGAATAGGTAATATTGGAATGTGGTGCTAACGAAAACTAAATGTTCATGAATAAACCTATGTGATTTAACTTTAAAGTGGATTGTTCGTGTTCCAATTGTGGTGATACTTTAATAATCTTCCCACTGGTCATCCGGTGGTGCATCTGTGGTGGGTTGAGTCAGTTTGGTCAATTGCTGTCGCAACTCTTCGTATTTCCAATAGTAAGAACTAGCCTTGCGGCGTTGCTCTTTTGCGGACGCTCGGTAATGTTGAGTTAGGTGATGTTCGCTTTTTAGTTCATCACATAGAAGATAGTGGTGTTTCTCTGCGTATTTGATCAGTTTGTTTAGTTGAGCAATATAAACTCGTTCAGATGTGTCCGTTGGGATGGTATTTACGAAGTTTTTGAACGACCTCAATGTAAAGGGGCACCAGTCGTCCTCGTCCTGGTCTTCTTCACTGCTTGAGTCCGATAATGGAAGATAACGTGATGGGCGTGGCGTATGAACTCCTGCTCGGTTGAAAATTGGTGGGTATCCGGCCTTTTTTAGACGTCGTGGGGTTGGTCTAGGTTTCCAGTCACTGGCCTGTTCTGCAGTTTCTCGAAAACGTTTACTTGTTCGTCCACAGAGATGTAATCCGGGAATTTTGCTCGGGAAATGAGCAATATTGGTCCAGGTAGTCTTCCACTTATCACCTTCACGAATGGTTTCCTTACTCAATGATTCCTTTTCCCACTGCTGGGCTTCGTCTTCATCATTCTTAGTGTATTTTTCTTGACATGGTTTGCAGAAGATTAATTGGACTGCAATTTCGGCTGGGGAGTCAGGGGAATTGCAATATGAGGGGGAACGCAGAGTGAAGAGTGGAATTTTGGAATTGCCAGGTGGTAAGCTGGGTGGAGCACTTGTATTGGGTCGAGTTGTCTCGGATTCTGGATCTAAATGATTTAATTCACTATCAGACAGACTCATAATGAGAAGCGAATTTCACTTTTATGTGACTTTTATGGCAAAGGTAACAGGGTCTATTGGATAATCGTGTGCACTGTCTCTGAGTTTATAAAGGGTGAACTAGACCTTGAATTCTTATTTTTGGGAAAGAGAAATAATAGATTGTTGTTTAGAGTAGGAAACTGTGGTATTTGAATCGGATGTTTTTCACACAATTTTCTTAATAATTATTTTCGTACATGTTGTAAGCACAAAAATAACTAGGAGGATTATCAGTAAAACATATACGATTTTAATGATATATGTGACCCAGTGTTCACCGAAGATTGACGTAAGGTTCAAGCTAAAGCCATAACCTTGTAATCCAGTTTCAACTGGATGATAGGCCACACTTATTTGTTCATTTCTGACGTCTGTGTTTGCTAAATATTGTAGGTGGCCGGAAATGACCAATGGTAGTTTTGTTTGTGAACATTTAAATACGCAATTCAGGTTGACATCAGCGTGGTCGATTTTCATCGTAATATGGTGTTTTACAAAACTATCAGTTAAGGAAATTGGGGTAAAGAAACCAATTTCTTCACATTCTAATGTTCCTATCCCAGATCCACTGTTTACTTTTGCCTCTAATGTCAATACGGCACCGGAAATACATGACCAGCATCCGGTCAACTTTATTACTTCTGCCGTGCATGTATGGCCTTGGACTTCTTTCGTAATTTGTAGTTGGTCGGTGGTCATTTGTATTTCTAATAAAGTGGATGTGGATGTCGAAAAAATAACAGATTCCTTATCTGTTGTGAGAATTCCATCGGCTATTTTAAATGGTAGCTGATTCTTTGCCATGATTTTGTTTGGATCAACTAATTCTGATATGCACTGTACTCCACTAGTATCAGATATAGTCCTTATTACGTTTGGGCTAGATATACAATTTTTATTTAATATTTGGGCATCGAGAAGGGAATTGCATTGAATTTCTCCTAGTTGATTTATTGTATATTCTTCACGTAGATTGCATGGCGTAAGTGCCGCTAAATTTCCTTTGGTGAGAATGCATTGATTTAGGACGGGAGTATATGGGGC
This sequence comes from Yoshiicerus persimilis, assembly GCA_020352615.2. NCBI lineage: Eukaryota > Metazoa > Arthropoda > Collembola > Entomobryomorpha > Tomoceridae > Yoshiicerus > Yoshiicerus persimilis. The sequence continues at coordinate 12,200,114 of CM036941.2, forward strand.
ACTAACAGATACTAATGTGAATGTTATTTGGTTTAATTCAACGGAAGTACTAGTCTGTAAGGTTGTTTTGTTGGTAGTTGTTTTCTCTCCAAAGTGAGTAATAATTTCTACTTCAATGGCATATTCCCATTCGGGACAATTATAAACGGTGTATGCTTCATTTGTCGGATTTTGTAGGGCAATCCGTATCCACATACAATCCCGTGTAAGGGGGAGCCACCAGCATTGAGGATGTCGTAGGTCCTTGCAGTAACTCCATCCTAGGTTGTGTTCTGTATCTTTGAACTCATCTATGGATGCATTTCTTGATAGGTCACGACAGCGATATCCGTGGCATAAAGAGGAATTAAATAGCGAATAGCATTGTATTGAACTTTGGCATTTGTCCACTGCCCTTGGCACATAATACAGAATTTGTTTCATGCACTTGAGCGCAACATTTTTTGTTTTGATTTCAATTGTCCCTAAATGATTGTTTTTAGAGTCTTGTATTCGAAAACAAGAACTTTGCCCAAGTGGACTGAGTGCTATCCGTGTATTTAATCGAATCGTACAGGTTGTCGCTGTGGACTCATCATATTTACATTCTCTTCCCGTTGCAGACAGGGAAGCGAATTCCACACAGGCTCCTGCTAGGTGGAGTATCATGAGTAGGGAAGTCACACTTGCAGCTAATCGGGAACCAGGCCACTGGTTTTCTCGACGTCTGGACCTAGGTTGTTTTTGTTCTTTATCAATTTCCACAGTGGTCGGTCGATAAGGATTTGACGATGTCGTAATATCTAGTAATGGAATTTCTATATCGGGTTCTGCTTGGAAACTAACGTGGGGATTTCTGGTCGTTCGTTTCTGTATATGATTATAGCATGCTCGAATCGGCCAGGTAGACCAACGGGTTAGTACGCTAATAAGTTTAGAGATCCGAATAATAATTGTTATGGACCATGTTATCATCAAAGTTGCGCTAACAATAATTATCCAGTGGTAATAAGTATAGCACTTTAGATTGATCCATCTTTCGAAACATAGGTGACAATCAATTAGTTCGCATATTGGAATTCTAGGGCATGTTATTTCTCTTTTAGTTGGTGAGTCATAATCTTGTAACCACAATTCCACTTCGATGATTCCTGTAGTGGCTAACATGTGCCTAGTAAGTTGCAAGTGTGTTTTAGTACTTGTAGGATGAATCGATACAAACCCAGGATTGCGTTGTGCCTTTACATATTTCGCTATTATGTTTGGCGTTGTGATGGAGATGCCAGTTCGGGTGCACTCTATTTCACAGTTTGTGCATGTGTAGATTTCTTTAGTGTGGCTCAAGTCTGGACGACGTGTCAAAGCTCTAAGGGTCCCCCAACATCTTGGTAGGATTTCTTGATTATCTATAATGACTTTATGAGTTAATGCTTTTGGGTTATGTTCACAATGACATCCTTTATGTGAGTTGGAACACCGAAAATGTTGACAGAATATTTCATCTCCGGTACACTCATGTTCTTCACATTTGCCCTTACACTGTGTCCCGGAACAATAGTATGAATTCAGTGATTTGGGCTGCGCATCTTGTTGAATATTGAGAGAATTAATGGGGTATATGTGTTCTTGGAAGAGCAACACTGGTACATCTTCAATTCTTTCGATAAAATGCACACATGGTTTATTGGTATATTCGCCTACTGTACAAATGTGAGCTCGTAGGTCGTGTTGATCGAGACTCTCAGTAGTGAGAGTCAGATTTCCTGTTTGGCATTGAATGTTATCTAGATTTATGGCATCCAAGGTAGGACAATTGATATCTTCAGGAATTTTTATGCATTCCTTTGCATTTGAAGCTATCATCGTATTATTTGTGCATTTTTGACTTCTGGCGCATATCGATCCGTCTGGGAGTATGTGTAACCAAGTGGCTTCTTGGACACATTCTTTTACTTCGTGGAGAGGTTCCCATTTGACATCGCAGGGCAGTGCAATTCTAGTAAAATCTGGGTTAGGTTGATATTCAGCTCGTACTATAGTGATGAGCAGGCTTAATACGATCGAAATAGAGTACAATCGTAACCTTGTTGGTTGCACTGTCTTCTTGGTACATGGTGAAAAAAGCTGTTTATATGCTTTACGATACTGTTTGTTTGACACAGCGTAGATAATTATATTGGTCCAGGATGAACTCCAGGCTAATACAACAGTTACTAGGTGGATATACGTATTGAGTTCTGTCATACTTGGATCGACCAAGTTGAAAATCAAAATCGGTTGAAAAGTAATTATAAATCCGAGAAATACATAACCGCTCGTCTTGATTAACTGTTTCTCATTGTATTTCCTTTTCTCTTCTTGACGTGTAATTGCATTAATTGTAGCTGTGTTATTTATTTTACACCATTCTCCCGATTTCTTCACATATAAGAATATTCTGTTGTAGCATGAAACTATAACAATGGTGGGAACGAAAATGCCGATGACCCAGATTCCAGCTTTGGGGGAATTTCCCTTAGTATCTTTGATTATAGTACATGAGGCGGGGTCATCATCTGGTCTGCCTAAATCGCCCCATACTCCGAGGGCGGACGGCATAATCATTAGGTAACTGAGAATCCAAGTACTCATTATCATTAGGATAACCTTCACTGGTGTATAGATTCTTGCATATTTCCAGTGATGTACAATACATATGTACCTATTGATGGATATGGCGAGTATGTTTCCGAGAGAGCAGATTAGATTACCGAAGAGCAGGAATGCGTATAGTCGACAGAATCTCTCACCGAATATCCATTCGTTGTAGTAATATTTGACAACAGAGAAAGGTAGAGATACCGAACTGAACATTAAATCAGACAGAGCCAAACTGGCGATAAACCAATTGACTGTATTATTGGTAAGTCGTTTAGATGTGTAGATAGCCATCAATGTCAGGAGATTTCCAATGGTTCCGAACACAACGAATAGTCCCAATATTGATGCCATAGTGTAGTTTATGGTTGTGGGTAAATTCTGTACTGGATATGAGGATTCCTCTTGTGCGTTAGTTAGAGTACCAGTACTGAGTAGTAACATAATAAATGGCCACACGGTAGTAATTTGTTTGTAAGAAAACCATGTTTTAATTCTTCCCATTGGGTCTCTTCCGTTTACAGTAGCTAAGACAATGCTACTTGAGGCTGGAGATTCTTCCTTTTCATATATCAAGTTGGGAGGTTGAAGGTCCCTTGCTGTCTCCAGCGGTAATTTAGCTAGTGTAGTAATAGGACGTGTAAATTCTTTAATCTTCTTCTTAAGGGACCCGTTTTTTTCTGCTTTGTACGTTCCTTGAGTCTCAACGGTTGTGACTCGAACGAGACCGTCCCTTCCATGGTGGAGTTCTTTGATCCTCCCTAACTTCCATTGGAGTGGGGGTGTGTTGTCTTCCATTAGAAGGACTAATTCCCCTACTTTGAGATTTGGTTTCTCTGTTTGCCACTTTTTACGGACTTGTAGGGTTTGTAGGTATTCAGTATGCCATCTCTGCCATAATTGTTCTTGGCGTCGGATAATGAGTTGATAACGATCTAACCGATTCATCGGAATGTGGCTATGATCATATTCCGGATTTAATAGGAGTGATGTTCCTATGAGAAAATGAGCAGGGGTGAGGGCTTCAAAATCTCGTGGATCCGAAGAGATTGCTGTTAGTGGCCGTGAATTAACTAGCGCTTCTGTAAAAACCAAAAGGGTGTCGAATTCTTCCCATTTATATGGTTCTTCTTGGAGCATTTTCTTTAAATGCGTTTTTACTAGCTTCACACAACTTTCCCATACCCCCCCAGCATGGGGAGTTTTCGGGGGATTAAAGTGCCATCTAATCTTTTGCATTTCTAAATCGGGCAAGATTTGATTCTTCAAGCTTTCCGCTGCTTGCAGATGCGCTTGGAGGTCCTCCATTCGATTATTGGCACCTACGAAATTTGTCCCGTTGTCGCTATACATATGCGAAGGTTTGCCACGTCTGGAAATAAAACGCCGGAAGGCAAGGAGAAAACTTTCGATAGTTAAGTGGGACACCAACTCTAGGTGTATAGCCCTAGTTGTCATGCAAGTGAACAGGCATATCCAAACTTTATACCTTCCACTCCGACCTGTTTCTGGTTTTAGTTCATATGGACCTGCGAGATCCACTCCAGAATGTAGAAAAGGGCGTGAAGCTGTTACTCTTGATGAGGGTAACTGTCCCATTAGTTGCTGAGTTGGCTGTGCTTTGTAGCGAAAGCACACGAGACACTTATTGATTACGTTTTTGATGATTTGTGTACCGTTTGGAATCCAAAAACGATGACGTAAGTGGGCTTGAATGACATTTTTACCAGCATGGCCTAATAGCTGATGAGTTTCAATATCAAAGTTCGAACTAACGGGTGTGAGCCTGGCAGTATTATTGGGTATTTTGCATCTTCATCTATTTTGGCTTGAGCAAGCCGTCCTCCGACCCGTAAAATACCATCCTCTGTTAGGATTGGATTCAGGCTTTGAAGGGTTTTCTTCATATTTTGTGTTGAGTATGCATGCTTCTGGATGCAACGAACTACATATTGTTCAGCTTTGAGGAGTTCCCGTGGTGAGTGCACAGGGTCAATCTTTAGTGATTTCTTCGTAGCTATTTGAAAGAGGCGTGCAGTAATGCGAATCGCTCGCTTCCAAGATGATACATTGAGTAACATTTGTTCAAATGTATCGACTTCATTGTGGATTACTAGTAGAGTGGGTTTGACTTCGTGTTGTACGTTATCAACTTTGTGTAAACATGGAGTAAATATTGGAATAGAGTACGGATGATAACTTAACCAGTCGGGTCCTTTCCACCATAGTGCGTGTAGGCGAAGGTCTTCCGGTTGAAGGCCCCTGGAGGCACAATCGGCAGGATTGTCTCCTGAGGTGACATGATGCCATTGAGAGGGATCAGATAAGTCATGTATCTGTTGAATTCTGTTGGCAACATATATTTTAAATCGTCTGGATTCGGAATTGATCCAGTTAAGGACGATTGTAGAATCCGTCCAGTAGTGAAATGAGGAGTACTGAATAGCCCATAAAGTCTGAATGTGTTTCATCAGATTTGCTAATAAGACGGCGCCCTGCAGTTCCAGTCGTGGAATGGTGACAGTTTTTATTGGTGCCACCCTATTTTTGGATGCTATAAGATTTATTATAACATGTCCGTTGTGATGTCCTCGTAAATATACGGCAGCTGCGTACGCCTTCTCGGAGGCATCACAAAAACCATGGAGTTCCCATGTATATTTATCTGTATATTGTAAACAACGAGGGATTCGTATCTGTTCTATTTGTTTAAGAGTCTTGGCGTAGGAAAGCCATTCTTGCAATATTGGTTCCGGTACTGGTTGATCCCATCCCAGATCCTGCATCCATATGGTTTGCATTAGTATTTTGGCCGTGACTACTACTGGAGCGAGTAGTCCGAGGGGATCAAAAATCTTGGAGATCGTAGACAAAATTGACCGTTTGGTATGCATCTGACTGGAGTCGATGTGGACCGTGAATAGGAAATTGTCAGAGTAAGTCTGCCACTTTAGACCTAGCGTCCCTACAGTTTCGGATGTACTAATGTCCAGTGAGCCTTGCTGTTCCCTTAGGTCCTTAGGGATAGTGCGGAGGAATTGGGGAGAATTGCTACTCCACTTTCGGAGTTCAAACTGAGCCGTTTTCATCATTGCTAACAGCTGGTCCTTCACTTTTATTGCTGTCTTTATGTCTGGTTGACTGGACATGAAATCGTCGACATAGAAGTGTGTTTGTACTTCTTTGGCAGCTAGCGGATATTTTTTGCCTTCATCCAGTGCCAACTGTCGTAGTACTCGGCAGGCCAAAAATGGGGATGTAGTTACCCCGAATGGAACAGTTTTCATTCTGTAATGTCTGACGGAGGTGTCATTTGGACCTTGCCATAGAATACGGGCAAGATCTTGTTCATCCGGATGCACTAGTATTTGTCGATACATTTGTGCAATATCCGCTACAATTGCAATGGGACGTAGCCGGAAAAACAGGAGTTGATCAAAAAGATCGGGTTGGATTGTCGGCCCTGATGCCAATATGGAGTTAAGTGATTCTCCACTTGTAGTTTTGGCCGATGCATCGAACACGACTCGGACCTTCGTTGTCGTGGACGTAGGTTTAAACACAGCGTGATGAGGGATATAGTAGTGAGGTTTAGAAGTTCGTTCTTGGTCTCTTGGAATGAGTTCCATCTGATCCTTTAAGATATAATCCATCAATTGTGCATTATATTCTTTCTCCAGAGTCGGGATCTGCTGCAATTTCTTCGCTGTATTCATCCAGCGTCGGATAGCAGTTGCGTATGATTGTCCCAAAGTGTGAGGGTCCTTAATCAAAGGCCATCTAATCTGATACCTTCCATTGGGTAAACGTTGCGTCGTTTTTAAATAATGATCTTCGCAGAATCGTTCTAAATCCGACATTGGTAATTTTGTCGGTAATTCTTCAATACGCCAGAATGTTTCCATGGTAAATGGTTCACTTTCTCGGGGGAGAGGGGCCAGCGATGTTACTGCTTTCTTCTTGGTTGAAGATATGTTCCTCTTTGGAACTGTCTTATCAAGAATAGCCATTATTTGGGAATCGGTTTCATATCCGATGTCTTCGCTGTTTTCCCCAGTTATCACATAACCAAAATCTGTGAGGTGGGCTCCAGGCATCCCCGGTGGACCCTGGATTATCTTGCCTTTCATTACTTGATTGTAGATGATTGAGCTTAGTAATATCTCAACCGGAGCTGGTTTGTTAAAAGTTGGATCGGCTAAACTTAAGTTAGCCAAATGGGGCATCAGAGTTTGTCAAACTCTTTTGCTGGAAGGTCAGCAGTGATTTGAGGCAAGATGTGTGCATGGACAACATATCTTTGCCTTGATAGACAGGATTCTACTTCAAAGGTAGTTCGTCCACAGGAGGGAATTGTTTCATTCCCAGCCACCGTAAATTTTTTGGCCTCATTTGTTATGACCAGTTCTAGAGCTTTGGCGGCCTTGAGGGTAATAAAGGATTGTTGGGCACCACAATCCAGTAATGCTCGATGTTTTATTAAATGCCCCGTTGTTTCATGTGGAACATGAACAATTACTGTGGGCAGGAGACCTGCTTGGTCATTGAAATCCTCTTCGAGAGTGAGGTGAATCGAACTTGGTTGAGCCTTTCTTGTGGACTCTTGGCTTTCCCGTTTTAAAGGGAGGTGAAGTGAAGTGTGATGCCGATTTTTACATGTCATACAAGTATATTTGCTCTTGCATTCTTTGGAATGATGCGGCCCTAGACAATTAAAGCATCTATGTTCCTTGAAGATCCAATCGCGCCTTGCTTGTGGGGATAACTTTTCCCAGGTTGGACAAGCATTAAATCGATGTGGGGCATGATTCGGGCATAGGTCACATCCTCGAGGTTGCTCTAATGACTCTTTCTGTGCTAACGACCCTTTCCCTCGTTTCTGGACGCTTGGAGACTGACTACGGGATCTTTGTTTCTGCTTAGAGATCTGGGTATCCCTTCTTGACCAGTGTACTTCTTTCTTCTTTTTGGCATGAGTACTTCTAGTCTTTTTACTTTGTCTGCGAGGTTCTGAGGCTGTACTATAGACACTAGTAGAAGAACAATCGGTCTCGTAATTTGTATCTGTATCATTGCCACTTGTTGCAATGAACACTTGATTATGCCCTTTCTTTTTGTGGGATCTGGGTTGTCTGCTGGACCCGTCAGCCCTAGTATCTCGTTCTCCGAGATTCTTTGCATATTCTTCTAGGAAGGTCTCGAAATCGGCTAATTGAGGAATCTCACTGGCCGTGTGGCGTCGATTGAATTCCACCAGTGTTTTTGGATTCAATTTGTCTATGAGGATGTATAAATAGAGAACTTCAAGCTCGGAAACTATACTCGTTCCTAATGGGATCAACCCAATCTGTGCTCTTGTTGTACGTAATGTACTTAGCAGTGTGGCAATACCTATAGAGGTTTCAGTGGCCTGATGAGGAAACTTGAATAGTGGCTTAATAGAAGCCTTAGCTATCTCACGAGGGCTTTCGTAGCGAGCCAATAGCCTATTCCATGCAATGTCCCAATTTGCGTCAGTAATTTGCAAATCGCTGATGTAGATTTTCGCAGGGCCTTTCTCTAGAGCACCTATTAATAACCGTAATTTTTGACTGGGGTCAAAAATGGTATTATTGTTGACCAGTCCTTCGATACTAGTCTTGAATGGTAACCATTCATTAAAACTCCCATTGAACGGTGGAACTCGAAACTTTGGGATATGTAACTTTTTCATATCGACAATACTAGCGGCGGCAGTGGCCACAGTAGGTGTGAGTGCCTTAACTATTGTTGCCAAATCTCTCCGAGTTTGCATAAAGGCGGTACGCAGAATTGTCTGCTCTGCAAATGCATCGACAAATGGATTGACACTGGCTGTGGTTACGTTAGCAAAGAGTCGATAACAATTGGTTTCTTGTGTAGCTATAGCTTGATCTAGCGTGTTCAGATCCAACTGTAAACATTCTGCTCCTACTAAGGTAAGCAGGGTTGTAGACGCATTGTGGAGAGTGACTGCGTCACTAATGACTTGAAGGCGCCCCATGAGAGCTAAATGGTCGGCCTTATGAATGTCTTGTGGAGTCCCCATAGTGGAGGTACTTGATGATCCAAATGGAGGAGGAGGAGGAGGAGGACCTGACGGAGGAGGTCCGGTCGGGGGCGGCCCTGTTGGCGGTGGCCCCGAGGGTGGCGGCCCAGAAGGTGGCGGCCCTGAAGGAGGTGGCCCTGTAGGAGGTGGCCCTGTAGGAGGAGGCCCTGTAGGAGGAGGCCCTGTAGGAGGTGGCCCTGTAGGAGGAGGCCCTGTAGGAGCTTGATCGGTGTCCCTAATAGGGCTCTGATTTAATGGAGTGTAAGGACTAAACGCTGGAGAGGGATCTTCCTCTTCGTCAGGGTTTTGTAAGTCTTCAACTAAGATATCTTGGTGCAGCTCGTACTCGTCCCCGTTTTCAGATACAGTTTCTGATTTGAGAGGGAACTCGAGATCTGCGAAATCTACTGGAGATAGGACTTGCTCGTCCCTTGCGTCTTCGAAATTTGTAGAACTGTCGGATGAGCTTGGTAAATCTATGTCAGCAGCGATCTGTTCGCTTTCTTGTATAGAAGTCTCTCGAAATTCTATTGCCAAATTTCGTTGTGACGTATGCGGTACTGCAACGATAGGAGTTCGTTGTTCGGATATTGGTATCTGAACGGGCTCAGGGGTTATAGGAGGTAATTCACTTGGAGTTCTGGCTCTTGTTTGAGCCTGTAATTCAAGTCTCTGTCGAACTGCTCGCCAATAAGGATCTGTGTCGGGTACCCACTTTTCTGGGGTATCTGCTTTCCCTTGTTGCCGGGTAAAATGTTTGCTCGGACCAGGTTCTTCTCCTGGTGGGTTACTCATTTACCATGAATATCAATGACTGCATAATTGGTGGTGCACTTGTTTTTTTGTATTGTTATGGCGGACTTATCAGAAGGAGCCTTACTACTTTTGTTATTGACTTGCACTACTGTTAAATAACATTTTCTTTCGAGGGTAGTTTGTTGCTCAGTACAATGTACGTAGGATGCGTGACCTACGTACTGTTATCCCGAAATTACTTCACTTCTCTACTCTCCTCCCCTTTTGTGTGTACGTGCCGATTGCTAATTGGAGAACAATAGGATTAGTTCTGCATGGCTGGGTCCACGAAAACACACTAGCTGTTAAACTTCACTATGGAGGGGCATACATATCAAAACTTGACAACCATGCCGGTAGAACGCCATGCAACCATGCAAGCTACCTTCTTTCAAGCATCACTAAACAACTGCAATTGACATATTTCAATACCATAGCAATAAAATTGAAATATTTCAATAATTGCACTAAAATTGAAATATTTCAATACCATTGCAATAAAATCGAAATATTTCAATAATTGCACTAAAATTGAAATATTTCAATACCAAAAAATTATTGAAATATTTCAATTTTATTGCTATGGTATTGAAATATGTCAATTGCAGTTGTTTAGTGATGCTTGAAAGAAGGTAGCTTGCATGGCGTTCTACCTGCATGTTTGTCAAGTTTTGATATGTATGCCCCTCCATAGTGAAGTTGAACAGCTGTGTGTTTTCGTGGACCCAGCCATGCAGAACTAATCCTATTGTTCTCCAATTAGCAATCGGCACGTACACACAAAAGGGGAGGAGAGTAGAGAAGTGAAGTAATTTCGGGATAACAGTAGCCTGCCACCCGAAAAAACAATGCACCCGAGGAGGGAGGAGAAATGGGCAGGAGCGAAAAGAGAAGCAGAGTTACGACAAACCTGGTAAAGGTGCACCGTACGGAATCAGCCAAACACCAAGAGCACGGTGAATGCCAATGCACGGCGAGACGAGAAGGTAGCGAGCGAGCGTCGGCAGCCTATCGAGACCGAGCGAGAGACGGGAAAACCAGCAGACAAGAGAGTGACGTCACCAGTCGAGACGATGGAGGAGCGGAGCACACACACACAAAACGCAAGGACCGGTTGAGTAGCAAGCAGCGGCCACAGGCGAGAAACAGGAGAAACTGACACGAAACCGGGTATAAAACGGCCACGACGGACGCACAGCCAACCCGGAACTGGAGGAAATCGAAAAAACACGGAATTAAACACGAACTGAACCGAAAAAAGGTCAGAAACGCCGAGGAGCCATGTAGGAACGTGGCACCTTAGTGAAGGTCTTCACGTTACTTTGGGAATGGAATTGTTCTGCCGAAAAGTAATATTGCAGAGATGTGTAGGATGGAAATACTATGCGTGGAATTATTGCAAAGTATTGACTATCTGTGTGTGTATGCTGAGTAAAGTGAACAGAATGCAATAAAAAGTCTAGACTGGGACGGAGATGAATTACATTTCAATGAACAAAGAAGAATGTATATTTATTTCATAAAAAGAATGGATATTTATACAGTATTGTTGGCCCACATAGCCAACATATTTTTAGGAAAACATATTTGTGTGTGGTCATAGTTCACAACATGTTTTGATGACAGTAGTGGTTATGATACAACTATTTCATAGGAATATCGTCATGATTGACGTAAATAGTGGTGATTAACCTAATAATTACATTGAATTGTTGACTACAAACTAAAGTTCCTGGTTACCTGTAATGGCTTAATCATAATATTATTGAACTCTTTATTTTACTACGCAGTAGACTATAACCACTTGAGTAAACAATTATTAGAAATGTTTATGTTCTTAACCTACTACTAGACCGCATGACGCAGGTGTTAACATTTTAGTTTTCTAGAATATTTGGATCATAATATATTACATTACATGTTTATCAATAAGAATATGATGCAACTGTGCAAATACAGTCAGCAAAGAATCACTAACCTAATACTAATCGTAATTCTACGTAGTAACATTTTAGGCTAAATTGTACATAGTACGAAACACTTTATCAATAGTTGCATAAACTGGATTGGGCGGAGTGGGGAAAAGTGAATTGGCAAAGAACTTCACCAAGTGGTTTTACGAAAGTGTTGGAGGTCACTGCATTTGGATCAATGCAGAAAATAATCAGTCAATGAAGGAATCATTCCAGAACTTGTCTGAGAGCTTAAAACTCTTTATTTTATGTACTTGCGTATGTTACTGATTCTAAGTTACTTTAGTTTCAGTATAACTTTCAGTATAATCTTTAATAGCCGTAGTCAAAATAATTACATTTATTCGCCGTATTTTATTTACCGGGGAAGGACCAAAAGTTATTTCGTCATTTTTGAAAATCCATAAGATAGTCCAAAACAGAGATAGCTGTTCTAGGTTCTATTCCGTTTCGTTTAGCAGCATTACCATTATCATATTGATTTAAGGCCCCCTCCTTTTAGGTAGTAGGAAATATGGTCGCCCTGGCCTAATTGTTCATGTAAAATTCTAAAAAGCTAACAAAACAACAAAAGGTTGAAAGCTGACATCGATTTTATAGTTTACGAAAGCGATTTCTGATACTAAAGAATCTCAAATAAAAACGACATATTATAATTGTACTATTACTTTATGTGCTTGTGTCAGAGAACAGAGAATATGATAGATAACCTAACATTTAATGACTTTTTTAATTAGTGAAATTTTAGAAGAAATGAAGCCATTAGCAGGAAGACAATGCTTTGAATTCTTGCTTTATTAATTTGCGTTGTACAGTCTAATTTTATAAGCTATGCATTTGCACAAGTTGGAAAATTATTCAGCAAAGTAATTATTATTCACTCTGACTTGGTTACTCTGATTGATTCCATTACAAAATTCCGTCATTAAATAATTTAATTAGTCTGAAAATCGTAAGTTTATTGTGCCTTTGAAGGATAACTTTCTAATTAAGTTCATGTTTTTAAATCAGCCATTTTATGTATTAATCAATTGTTACACCACAACCAGTAATGCTAAATACAAATAGTTACAATGCTTGATGGCCCATTTACAAGCATACTCCACGTACTAAGTGTACAAATAATAAAGTTGTTTTGATTCATAGTACAGACTCTCAAGTACATGCTTCTTAGCGACCGCTAAGAAAGAAATAGCAAAACACAAAATGCTTAATATATATATTCACAACTAGCAAGTGAAAGTTATACTAGAAAAAGGCAGTAAAAGCAATAAGTGCACAGTTGTAGTAGGTTTTTATTAGAATATAATTTCTACGAGACTAATTAACACTATTTTGATTATCTAGATTCGAAGGAAATCTACTTATGCCGCCGCTGAGCATAACTTTGATATGCCGCCGTCAAGGAACGAAGATTGTACAGTTTTTTCACAAATTTAGCAAGCTTTATTGTAAATGATTATAAATTATAACACATGTTATATTCAATTGAATATAACATCAATAGAATATTGTACAATAGTGAGTTCACTGTATGGTCAAAAAATTTGTGGTCAAAATTTGCAGTCTTATAGGTCTAACCCACTCAGGTAATGTGTGGTATGTTTTCTTCCGACCCACGACTTGTGTACCTCACGTTGTAAGTCATTAAATAGAGACTGTACAGTACACGGACTGGTAATAAGAGCAGGAATAGGAACGCAGCTCAAGGGCAAATGCCAGCGGCTACTATTCAAATCCCAAGGACTAATGTCCGGCCAAGCGGCCTGCAACCACATGCATTGGCTTCTATATTACCATTGTTAGTTTTAGGAATAGGCAGCTTTTTAGGGCGCTTATGGAACTCAATCCACCCATAACCATGGATAGTATTCCCGTACTGTTCCTGAACAACACCGAGCCAGAATACTACCCCGCTAGCAGCAACTGTAAGAGACCCATTTGCATATTGGTCCAGACAGTAATCGAACTTGCGATCAGCTAGTGGGAGCCCTAGAGCCCAAACCACCACTCTAAGCTGGCTAGCTTAGTAGCTTAGCTATGTAGGAATATCATACGTTAATTGTGCAAAACTTAGCGTTTTATGTGAAAAGGAATTATTTTTGGAAAATATAAACACTTTGTTTAGAATAAACGTTATTGGGAATTTCGACACTTTTGCATTTGGGGCTTAAAGAATAAGCTTTTTTTAAACGAAAATATTTACTGCTTTAGTGCCATTCACCGGCTGAGTTTATAAGGATCGTTGCCAAAGCGTTCATTACAACATGTGTATAAACTGTTTGGCTTATAAACTGAAGTATTTTTAAATTTTCCTGGTGAATGGTACTTTTATTTGCTTTAATTTAAAAGCGAAATCTTGTCTTCAAACAAGTAAAAAGTGTGCTATAAATGGGTTTCTTCTTCTGACGCCACGCAGACCACATTTTGGGGGCGTCAGTTCTTCCAAGGCTACATCGCCCCCGCCGCCACAATTTTATCGGACTATACAACCAGACATGCAACTTTGGCCCCGGCAAACCGAACCGAGCCGCATCAGTTGCTCCCAAAAATTTGAGCGAACCGAACCGCACCAGTCCCAAAAAAATTTTTAGCGAACCGAACCCAACCAGTCCAAAAAAATTTTTTGAGCGAACCGAACCGAACCGAACCAGACCCAAAAAAAATTTTAAGCGAACCGAACCGAACCGAACCAGCCCCCAAAAAAATTTCAAGCGAACCGAACCGAACCGAACCAGACCTCCCAAAAGCACTCGTCATGAGCTCTTCATATAGGGTTATCAGGAAATGTAAATCAAAAGCCAAGATTACAGATAAAACCACATTTCTCCGATTGTGATTTTGTCGCAAGATATTTGCAATACTTGAAATGATAATATTAGAAATATAGGAGTACCAAGTCAGTGGTCTGGGTTTTGAGATCCTCTTTCTCCATGAATGCATTATGAATGCAGTAGCTACGAGACCAGTTGTTATGATCAACACCCATGTGGCTGTGTCGAATGAATCCGTCCATATTGAGAACGATGTTTGTTTGAAAGTATCTTCCTCTTTGCAATATATGAATGCATAGATTTCATATTTGATGATCCAAAATATATTTGGAGTATTATCTGTATACATTTCTGGGTGAAAACCTATTGGCAGTATAATTCCTAAAGATTTGTGAAAACCTGTTTCAGATGTTGAATAATCGGTGGTTACATTTAACTTTTCAGCTAGTAGCTCAACAATAGGGGAAATTGTACCAATGTATAAACAGTGTTTCCACAGGTGGTTTTTGAGCAAAACGTATGGAGATGCTGAGCACTGTTGAAATTCATATCGATCTTCGTTCATCTCATACAATCGAATGTAGACTTCAGAATGGGGAATGTTAGCATGTTTCCACACACTTCCAAAGTCATCTGTCATGGTATTGACTTTTGCGAAAACTTTAGAAACTGTCGACGCCGTATACAAATCAGGGTCATGATCAGTTGAAAACACCAAAAAGTGTAAGATTGCATTAACGTCTTCCGGCAAATGAGAAATAATGCCAAATTTCTGTTCTTCAAATATTTCTTTTCTGTAAAGGAAGAAAATCTTGTCCGTCGGTCGACCGATTTCCCGGTCAAATAATCTTGCAGATTCCAGAAAATCCTTGTTTATTGCTGGCGGTTCAATTAATGCATGACCTTCGTTTTGCATGACCCTGTAGATACTGATGCTGGGTATTCTCCCTCTCCGTTCAATTTTGCAAAATATTTTTCCCAATTAATGATTTGCGTGTTTAGTATTGTACGTGGCTGGGACTCGAAGAATCCGAAGAAATATTCCGTGTTATGTTGATTGCCAAAAAATACGAAATCCGATTGGCAATTTCGTAATATTTACTTTAATGGATTACAATTTTCGGTGAATACTAATACTAATAATAATAAAATAACTTCACAAGCCATAATTTTGTGTGTTTTTATGGATGACGGTGTTGATATCTTGGTATATGAATGATTACTCTTTATCAGGAACACTGTGTGCTAACCTGAGAAATGTAAAGAGAAATATTATATTAAACATAAATGTGAGACGTAGTAGACGTCAGTTGGAGATTTATTGATTGGAATTACCTTGCAAATATTAATTATTTGTTAACTTAACCACGTAGGAGCGGTATTCGTGTATCTGTTTGCGCTTATGTACCGCTATGTTTAGCATGATAAGCAAATTTGTGAAGAATGACTATAAAAGTATACATATGTACTCTTATTAAGTGAACAATGTTCAGTATAGAGTTTTGTTTTGTCTCTCTCTCCGTCCGTCCGTCTGTGAGTTAATGTAGGTACATTATTACATGTGGTATAATAATTCTACATAAATATCAGAAACTTCGAAATTCTTTTACAGTCTTACCACAAGAAAGTTATCTCTCATCCCTCTCTGTCATACAGTGGAGACCAAGGCTGGTGTAGCCATAAAAATTCTCCTGTAAGGTTGTCTCAAGCTAGAATTTTTAATTTAAAATTGCAGTTTTTTATTGTAGAGCTAAATTTTGCGAATTTAGCACCAAAACGTATTGTATGACATGCATAGCTAAAGAATTCTGGAATAAATAATTTAGAGAAACAGAAATCGCGGAAAAACAATTTTTGTTTGAGACAATCTTGCAGGAGATGCACCAGCCTCGATTGAGACAGTACCCAACAATCAATAACATAATAAATGATAAATCGATGATCCTGAACCATTATATTTAATTATACGGACTTCGTCCACTTTGCGACATCTGTCACCACGGTTTATCCTTCCTATCGAACCAAAGGCTTAGTCATTGAAGCCATTGCTATAATGTTTGACACTTGTTGCTAAGATAAAACCTACTTTGTACTACTGTAGCATTCATGACTTACCGATTTGTCATTTAAGTAGACAATGGTTGTATTGTACCTGATTAGAGGTATGAAGTTAATAAACACACGGATTAATTAAGAATGTGAAAGCAGAAATCTATAAAATGTTATTTATTGTTTAGAAATTGTTGCATCACTGGTCACAACAAACATTGTTACAATATTACTCCTCTTTGATTATTACTATTACTAAAGAATGATTTTCTTAGTACCTTTGTGTACCATTATTTTCTCTATT
Source organism: Yoshiicerus persimilis (assembly GCA_020352615.2). NCBI lineage: Eukaryota > Metazoa > Arthropoda > Collembola > Entomobryomorpha > Tomoceridae > Yoshiicerus > Yoshiicerus persimilis. The sequence continues at coordinate 12,216,692 of CM036941.2, forward strand.
GTGACAATTACATAGTTTTTTACTTGATACATATTCTGTGCTCGATCTACTAAACATTGAAGGTAAGCCATTTGTCAGCCGGCCTATTTTTGTGTTACGAGAGACAAATATTAGAAATGTAGGTAATCCTTAAAAATAAATGATAGAAATTGTTTACTGTAATTGATCAAGTTTCGTTCGCTTACATTTTTCTATAAAAACATTGTAATATAATGAATTTCAATTACTTTTTTCAACAGGTTTTACAATAGAGGGTTTTGGATTTGAAAATGTCAGTCCCGACAATAAAAAATGTGGCAAGAATATCGATCCCTTTACAGAATATTTGCTTGTTGCAAAATGTCCTAAAATGGACGAGTTTGAGCAATCAATGTATTATTCATCTCGTACAGACTTTCCTCAATTCCAAAACATTTATTTACGCTGTGAAAGGAGTTTTACGGTAATAATCTTATATTGCATTGCTCAATATTCACTGTACAGCCATCAATCATTCAACCTATATTTCGTTTGTCTCATCATGGCGCTTGATTTAATCTTGAAGTTAATTTACACTAAATACCGTACAGATTGCATGTTTCTGTTTTCAGGATAACTTAAATTGTAAGGCACGTGAGTTGCGCACGGAATAATCACTGGAGAGAAGTATGGTCAACAATTTTTGGTGAGTATACTAAACAAAGAGAATTTACATTTCGACGAATCGATTCCCGTTCCACACTTGGTCGAATATGAATTTCACACTGATGAAAACATTTTCTGTTTTTCGTCTAATGGTATGTCATATCTTAATTTTGATTTATTCCAATGCTTTCTTCGTAGATTAAAATATTACTGTAGGAATACGATTTGTCGTGACTTGTGAATGCAGATTTCTATTTCACAGATTACAAAGACAAACTGCTGAATAATTTTTCAAAATGTAACTTAGAGATGCCTGAAGTCTGTGTAATTGATGAAGACGAATTGGTAATGTTCTTTTGATAATGTTTTAAGAATTTCAAGTCTTAGTCTTCAAGTTTCAAGTCTTTCTTAGTCTTAGCAAAGAGAAGTAAATTACTTTCTCAGAAAGAAAACATAATAGCTACAAGAATTATGCGAAATAAAAAATTGGCTTAACTTAGCATGGCTTCTTCATTTGTCGCAAGTTATGGTAGTTTTCGTTATCGTACATTGTGGTGCCATTATTAGTAATTAAATTTTACATGATTTTTCCAGCATTGCCACAGTCATCTTGGAAATTGCGATTTTAATGAAACTGAAGGTAAAAGAATATTTGAATGTATGAGAAAATGAAAGAATTCTGAAGATAAGGAATCTATTATTTGACTTCAAGACTTCTGTTTTGATTAAATGCATGCAGCTTCTGTAGTAACTTCGGGGAACAGTGCACATTTATTGACTTGTGGCTCCCTGGATAAACTGAATTGGAAATATTTTGAAAATTCTACCAAATTTCAGTGCATTCTTCCAAGAAAAAATAAGTTACTGGGGGTAGAACGGAAAGTCTTCAAAGAATGCCACCTGTGCGTAGCAACTGCAGTAAGTGTGGTTAAGCATATTCTTAGCAGCAAAAGTTAATTGATTTTAGTAAAGATTTGGTATATAGGTATGAAAAATTTTAAATTCATAGGAAATCGGAAAAACAAATGCTATCATAGAATTTTTAAATTCTCCAACAAAAGCAGACTTTTCAAAGATTTCCCATTCTGAGCGACCAATTCTTAATCGTAACGTACTGAAATCTGAAGGAATACCTCCTTTAAATCTATCATTTATAAAAGAAATATATCGAGATTTTGCTGTTGATAACTGGGAACCTTGCAAATTCGAAAAATTTGACTCTAATTTTGATAATTTTACCCATGCTTTGTTCGCCATTAGTGATGTACATTATCCAACTCCTAATTCTTATTATCTTGTTTGGTAAGTTCCGAAAAACTTACTTTTCGTTTTGTATCTTTATTTGTGGTACACATTAAGATTGTCGAATATATATTTCTCTGCGAATGCACGTTTGGGAAGTGCTCTAAAGAAACCAAGTTTCCTTCCAGATGCTTATCCCAGAGTTAAGGCGTCTCCTTGGATGTACATTGCATCTCCTGGGGACGGATTATCTCTTCATGTATACTAATTTCAGTTTTATAATTTAGTACACCTTTTATTCTGTTTTTCTGTTTCTTATTGTTTAACTTTTATCTTTTTGATCTTTCAGTTCATAAATCATGAATTATTACAATAAACAGGTGTTACAGAATAAGTATATTAAATACATGAAGAATAAGTTAGCCAACTTGAAAATATTTAATTGCAATTATAATATAGGTTGATTATTATCGGGAAATATCCTGGCAAACCCAATTTTCTGGAAGCAAACGGTGGATTTTGGGTTCACCTCCTGAATGCCGTCATATTTGTAACAATTTATTTGAAGTTGTCGTCAACCAAGGAGATTTGTGTAAGAACAGCACAAAAGTTTTTCTTTCCATTTACAATGGTTAACGTATTTATGAAATTTTATGCGATTTACAAAATTTGCATTTGCAGTTATCATAAAAACGAACGTTTGGTTTCATGGAGTACTTATCGAAGAAGGAAATCCATCAATAGTTATCTTAACAGACTCAATACCAATGAAGGAATGCAATGGCAATAAAGTTGATTTCAAAATGCGGTTTGACAATAGCCTACGATAACCATGTGTAATTTAACAACAGTTTCCGTGGCTGACGTTGAATTAAGGTCTGATTAATATTCTAATTTTTAGTAATGTCAAGTAATGCAGCCAGTAAAGCTGTCTTGGTTGCTTTCTGTCTGCAGCCCTTCCCTTTTGTCCAAGTGTAATGTATTTTAGTATTACACTTGCTTTGCATTCATGAACTAATTGGCTGCACATTGAGACTTTGCAACACTGACATGTCTTGCAATAAACTTGGACACCTGGTAGACAAAGATTGTAATATTTGTAAATAATGAGGATAATACTCCCGAACTAAATAATTTAGAAAAATTTTTAAAGGCCAATCAGTAATTCATGGTTAGAAAGTTTACCAAACCATTCTCCAGAATTCCACCTTTCTTTTCTCCCATTACAGGTTTGTAGGCTGTAGTTTAGTTAGGTTTTATGAGGTTCTTCTACAATATAGAATGCAGGGTCTATGCGTTTTCCTAATTCTTAATTTTCCACTACAACTTGGGAACATGTTTACAATACAATGCAACTGATACTGATTTGCGGAACCTGTAAAATTCATGCCATTTTAAAATTCGTAAATAGAAGATTAAGAGAGTTAAATGTTACAAACCTACAGAAAAACCCAAGTTGGTCTACTTTAATTTTATTTTTTGATTACACGCTAAAAACTCCTCCTCCACCCACCAAACCATGTTTGGTTTCCGGGTCCCTTCATTCCCTAAACCGCAGACGTCATATATGGACGCTCCTTACACAAACAATATGAAATCATAAATTTACTCGTTATTCTCCATTTGCTTTTCTGATACACCATGTTAAAATATCACGAACCGTCTCCATCTACATTATTCTGGATCTACTTACTCTAACTATTTTAGTTTGCTCATTTTCTCAAGCAAGTAGATCTGAACCGAAATAAACAGGGATTTTCAGTTAGGCTGGTTTTGTACACCTTGGTTTTCCTATTCCTCAACTCGGGAATCGCGACTTTCACGCTGTATATCACAGTGCACGGCAGATAGGAAAAGGAGCATTGCAACTAGTTTGAATGGAAGGATGAGTGAGTGTACTGTATGGCACTTTTCAACACTCCACCCTTATGAGCAGCAGACTCAATAGAAAAAGAACACGACAAGTTTTAATAGATGTGAATAATGCTAATGGGGATTTGAAAGCTGAATCTATCCATAAACTATATTCTTAAAATTTTAACAATAGTAATTACATTGAAAGTCCGATCACTATCAGCTTTCATTTCCATCGATTTTTAGTAGTTTATATGGCTGCATTGTGTAGAACGCCGATTGTTCTGGAAGCTCTGACGCATTTGTAGTTTATGTACCACATAAATTATTTAAGTACACTGGGATGTTTTGCAATGCAAACACTTTCAACCCGGAACTACAATGTGGCACACAAGTAATACCTTATTTAAAGTGACCGTTTGTCCAATTCTTTATTGAATTGTTACTATTTCGGCTTAGGCAAACTCAATGCCTAACTTTAAAATGAGAACCTGAGTTGGTTATCTATACTGCCAAATCGAAATAAGATTGCTTGGAGAAAATGGGCATAAGCGACAAAAGACATTCATGAAAATGAGTTTCGTGCCATTTGTAAAGCATTCTGTTCTGTTATAAGAGGCGAACAACCTTCTATAGAGAAGGTGTCCAGGGCTCAGGCCACATAATCGGGCTCATTGCCAACTCCCCTGAGACAGGCATTGTTGTTAGTTAATGCCGAGAGGTCAAAGGCTGTCATTAGATGGATTCATAGCCTCACTACACACACGAGGTGTGCCTGACGGGGTTCTGCCCTACTGTACCCGGAATCCCGTGGGACTTGGGCCTCTCAGGTACTATAGTTCCATTACCCCATAGTTAGTTTATCTATCTTTCCATTCGTGCGTCGCACAAACAACCTCTGGCCTTATACCCCAAGCGGGATTCGAACCCACTACCCGACAGCAGACATAGAGATTGATTATTCACGTAAGCCGCCTAGCCAGGTATGCTTGGGTTTGTAAAGCATTAATGGTGAGAATCAAGAATTCACACCGTATTCTGCTTACCGTGGGCTGAATTAAATCGAAGAATGTAAAAAAATAACCAACTTTTTTATAATACAGAAGAAGCAATACAAATGATGAAGACGTTTATAACGTTTTGTTTTACAAGGTAAGCCATTTTCATGTAGCTCAGTTCACTTCACTTTCATCCACCTGGGTAAAATCGGCTTTTTGGTGCTTATGTGCAGAAGACCATTGCAGACCAGTACTAACAAATTCCTTCATTTTCCAAGTTTGAACGAATTGGTTAGAAAGATTTGCTGATATCCGGATACAAACTGCATGCAAAAGGTTTAGCTCGTAAGTTAAGTCCATGCCCACGTACCATATTTTAGGTTGCAGCGTCCTTATTTCTGGGTCGTACAAAGCATGGTCTCCCTGATGTAATTTTCAATGCTAAGTTCTTAAAACCTATCCACTATGGGTTGTGATGGAGTTTAAGAGAAGGCTGAAATCGATTTAATATTTTAGTTGTATGACTTTCTAATATCATGTTCTTATGCTTTCTGGTATCTGATACTATAGAATATCATATCAACCTTCCTGATTGAAATCGTTATGATATTTCAATTGCACTGTTACATTATATTTTTGTACTTAGAACAAAAAGTATTTCCATGGTCCTCCAATGTTTTATTAACTTTCTAAATTGGCGAAATCGTAGTGAAATGAAGCTATCAACAGAAAAGCAATACTCTAATAAATTATTTTATTGAAGATTTAAATTAGCGTTAGTTACCTTTGCTTAATTTTGGCTTTCTATATATTTAAGTTGTATGTGTAATTTTATGCATTCATAGTAGTGAATGTTATGACTTTCAGGCTTGGCATCATTTTAAGACAGTCGTTGAATGACGTCCAGGGTTCAGCAAATAGTATCTATTCAGTTGAATATTTTATTGTGCTGAATAATATATTCTTATATGGGTTTCAATGTAACCGCATTGGTCCAGCCATACTTGTAAGTGCGGAGGCCATAACAAAGTTTTCTTAACGACAAGGGCAGAAAAGAGCAATATTATTCTGTCTACCAAGTGGAAATGTCAAGTAAAATATGCATATGTAGCCAACATGATATAAGTTAGTATATTCAGGCTGAACAGTTGAACACCAAAACTCTTGTTTTAAACCAGCCAAATATTGTTATATACAATCGGAATACCAAAGTCACAAATATTAAATAGCAAAAGTTAGCTTTAGACTCCATTACATGTAAAAGCCTACTCCACGTGCTGAGGGTGTTAATAATAAAGTAGTTTTCAATCATCTATTACCGATCTACTTCTACTCAGTATCTACTTTCGCGTAAACAGTACCTCATAATACAACTGTATGATACTATAAAGTAAAATATACTTCTAACAAAAGCAAGCACGAAGTTTTGTATAAGGAGTAAGCTATTATTATGCATACACAGTATTTCTCTGTAATATTTTTAATAACATTGATTATTGTAAAGCCACTGCGACGCCTTTGTTAAATGTCTCATGAATTCAATGTATATAATTCAAATACGCTTAGATGTATTGTAGTAATTTACTTTCGTCGTCGCTGTACTTTCAACCAGGAACTATAAATGTCACGCAAGCTGCACAACTGCCTTAGCTAAGGTGACTACATTCATTTGTCTAATGAATTGTCGTCATTTATGGTGAAGTATATTTTATTTTTTAAGTCTAATATGGAAATGGGTTCTACGGAATAAATAAAGTCACTAGTATAATGAATTACATAATTTCTGTAATCTCTATACCGTTGATTCAGTTATTGCTATTTATTGTGTATTTTGTTCATGATGATACGGCCGGCGGCCCTTACTTCCCTAGAAAACTGTAAAATCATCGAACTTAATAAAAGATGGAGTTGAGTTTAGGCCTGTATCAGTGGTACCTATAGATTTAATTGTAAATTAAAGTTCGATGAGTCTCTATAAATGGTTACAAGGTAATATTCCGTAAAATACCTTTTCAGACTACAAATTAATACTCCGTAAATCTCATTTTCAGACTGCAAATTAATACTCCGTAAAACATTTTTTCAGACTACAATTTATTATTCCGCAAAACACCTTTTAAGACTATAAATTAATGTTCCGTAAAAGCCGTTTTCAGACTACTAATTAATATTCCTTAAAATACCTTTTAAAATTGCAGATTAAAATTCCGTAAAATGCCTTTTAAGATTACAATTGATTAAATTAAAATATTTGTTTTCTAATCTATATGTAGGCCGGAACTTAATATAATGTCTAGTAGAAAAATTATTGGATTGCGATATCAGATGAGGACATAAACAGCCAGGAAGTGTTATTACATTTTGTCTTAAGACACGTTCCACATAGTGAGTTGAAACGTCTCATTTTAGATCGCACCACATTATGGTCTCCCTATCTTATATTTTCTTGTAAAGTTTCTAAAAGCAAGTCATTATTGATTGCCTTTAACTTTAGACCTTTAACTGAAGGTTAAAACGATTTTATATTTTAGTTAAGTGACTTCTAATGTTAGTACTTTACTGACGTTACCAAATATCGTACCTGCTCTTCTGATTGAAATCGATATTATTTAATTTTACTGTTACTATATGCCCTTGTATCTGGAAATAAAAGGAATATGCGTGGACATTTTAATAGTAGTCAAAATTGTAGTTGAAAGAAAACTATGAAAATAAATGTTTGATATATTGGTTAATTGTCTTTTTTCATGTTATTTATTATTTGCTTGATTTTATTCATTAGAGTTTTATTATTACCATAATTTTATTATGCATTTACAATTACGATTATAAAGCTTTTCTAATTAGATTTTCTTACAGCATACATTGAGCTAGCACTTTTACATAATGACATTGACATCAATTATAAACATTATTCTAAATAATGAATTAATGTTATTAATTGTAAGTTTTTTGGCGTATAATTCATTCTTGCATTATTATATGGGTTTTAATTGTGAACCCGTTCCCCCATCCATATTACTGACGATAAAGCAAGTGTTTCTTAACGTAAGCTGTGTTAGTAGGAGAAAAGGTAAACGTAGGAATTTACGTACTATACTATACTATTTATATACTAGTAGCAGTATATATTTGTGTCTTATTATTATAAAGATCATTGATATTTTATAAATTTTAAATACTTTTTCTAATGAGAATTGTGGCGTTTAAGGTAGTATTGAAGTACAAACTAAATTAAAGTGTTTTGTAATGTTTCCATTGAAAAATCACTTTTACGAATGGTAGTACAATTACACCAAACGAACTCGGTTGCGTTAGTATTGTACAAGCCTGCCTAACGTGCTGAGGGTGTTAACAATAAAGTTGTTTGAAACATCTGCTGCCAATCTATTTTTCGTTTTTATACTTCTTAGATACGTTCTAAGTTAAATACGGATAAAGCAAAAGACAAAAGCAAGCACAAAATTTTATACAAGCAGTAGGTTTATATTACGTATACGTGGATAAGACTTCTCTAATATAAAACTAGTATTAATATTTTCTAATAACAATAAGTTTACGTAGACTTTACTATTTAGACAATACCTCACCATTTTCAGCAAACCGAAGTGAAGCCTGTTGTACAGCTAGGTAAAAGAACAGAAAGTCAGTCATGTCATGCAATTCAAAAATAATAAATTAATAAAACAGCTTTTCTGGGAATACTGGGTGTGATTGCTATCTTTGTACTGCCTTAACTTATTTTTGAGAGTTTGGACTTTTTCTTACAATATAATGCGCAAACACTGCCTAGATGTTACTAAATTATATTGCTTAACGTTTTTATTAATTAATTAGCAATTTTGCATTCATCAATTGGCTAAACGATTTTTAGTTTACCAATTAGTAGCAACTAATATCTGAAGCCAATCATTCGCTTCCCGAGCAGGGAAAGAAATGAAATTTCTACCAATGGAATACGGGCATGAAAACAAGCATCTACTATGTTGACGGTGCATTCTAAAATGAATACTGTCGAGCAGCCTAGCAGCAAATAACCCCAAATAAAAAATATGGTTCCCAATTTCATATTGAGAGAGATAGGTGGACACTCATGCTCTGGGCGGGGTTCAGCAAATCCATACAGCGATGATACAATGTCTTTCCACATTTGCCAAAAGTTAATTAAGCCATCTTCCATTAATCTCTGAAATAAAGTATGGAATTCTTTTCGAAACAGTCCTGTATAAATCCAGGAATGTGGTTGCAGGATTCCAGTTTCTGTGATCTTTGAGCACTTTAGATGGGGATATTCTTCATTCAGGGTCGCCATGTAGATATAAGATGTACTTTCCCAGACTTTTACAAAAGCTTTATTTTTTGATGTTGCCAGCGCTTCATACTTGATCTTAACAGTTGAAAAATGGGTAGATACTTCTTGATAGTAGCAGTAAATATGGGAACTCATTTTACCTCGGATGTTGTATTTTTTGAAAAGATGATGAAATTCAATATATGCATCTTCACATGAAAGGCTTGGAGGTTTACCTACAATATGAAGCAATTTGTAATCGTTTTGAATCAGTTCTCCAAAATCCCTGATCAAATATTTGTCTAGCGGAGCAATCACTGAACTCGTCATGTGCGTTTCATAATGAGTTGTGGGAAGGTTAATTAAAAGAGTCAAGATGCCGAACAAAACTACTTTTTTCTGGCCATGATTCTGCCTCAGAAAACTTGCAATGCTAGAAATGACAATATTAGAAATGTCGAAGTACCAAGTCACGTTCCTCTGCTTTGGGCGCCCTCTCCTCCATGAATACATAATGCATGCAGTAGCCCCGAGAGTAATTGCTATAGTTGACAACCATGTGCCTGTGTCAAAGGCATCCGTCCATATTGAGAACGATGTCTGTTTAAAAGATTCTTCCTCTTTGCAATATATATATGCATATCCATCATATTTGGTGATCCAAAATATATTTGGAGTATCATCTGTATACATTTTTAGGTGAAAGCCTATTGGCAGTATGAATCCGAAAGATTGATGAAGATCTGCTTTAGAAGTAACGGTTGAATAATCGGTTGTTACATTTAGGTTTTCAGCCAGTAGTTGAACAATTGGTGAAATTGTGCCAACGTACAAACAGTAATCCCATATATTCCTGCTGAGCAAAATGTATGGAGATGCTGAACACTGCTTAAATTCATGTCGGCCTTCGTTAATGTCATACAATGCAATGTAGACTCGAGAGTTCAGAGTATTAACATGTTTCCAGATATTACTTCCCAAATCATTTCTCATGGCATTGTATTTTGCGAAAACTTTAGAAACTGTCGATGCCACATATAAATCAGGATCAATATCAGACGAAAATACCAAAAAGTGTAAAGTTGCCTTAAAGTCTTCAGGCAACTTAGCAATAAGACCGATTTTTTTATCTTCAAATATCTCTTTCCTGTAAAGGAATAAGATTTTGTCTGTTGGCCGAGCAATGTCTCTGTCGAAAAACATTGCATATTTTGGAAAATTAACCTTTATTAAAGGCGGCTCAATCATTGCAATGGCATTGCATGACTCTGTAGATAGAGATGTTGGGTATTTTCCATGTCCCTTCAATTTTGCAAAATATTTTTTCCAATTAATATTTCGCGTGTCTAGTATTGTATGGGGCTGGGATTCGAAGAATCTGAAAATATGTTCAGTGTCTTGTTGATTGCCGTAGAACATGAAATCGACGTGACAATTTTGGAAAAGTTGCGTTAATGGATTACAGTTCTTTGTGAACACTGTTATTAGCAAACTAACGACATGGTTTATTTTTACAATCATTATTTTTTGGTGTTTATAAAATTTGCGAATGGAGGCACAATTCTTCCATAAACGAAGCGCTAAAGTTCTCTTTAAGAAATGTGAGGCGAAAGACTTTCACATCAGGTTTTTGTTATAGGAATATTGATTGCCGTACGACATTGTGGGCACCTATTTGCTAACCTCTCCATGAAGGGGCGGTATCTTATATTGTCCATCGATTGAATGCCGAATACATATAAATAACTAATGTTCGGCTCATTGCTTGAAAATTTAAGGACAAAATACATTTCATTATAATATCATTAATTATACGCTTTTTAAGCTGTTCAAAATAATATTAATGAAATTAAGTTATGAATTAAGAAACTATAATATATAAAACTTCTATTTATTTTTTCTGTGTGAACAAATCGAATAAGGAATGAAAAAACTATTTAATGCAAACCATTATTATTTGAGTAACAGCATATTATGTATGTATTTATTTGAACATGGGCCAAGCCCGCTCAAAAACACGTTACAATTCCAATCACACCATTTTCATTACATAAAATATCGAATCATAAAATTAGTATTACATTAGAAATTGCAACGATAGCATATTAAGTAATTACACATTTCAGTCATATTATGGCCAATTTATAATTTATTTATCTGGCAAAACAAATATTAGGTAAAAAAACCAAGAAAAACGCCTTACATTTGTATTCGTAGGATATAAAATACCTTGTTCCTAGACGGCAGTAATAGCTGCCCGTGGTACACGGGGATTGGCAAGTCAGGCGCTTGAAGTATTCAGAATCGCATTTTACAAAATTTAGTCACCATTTTACACTTCCAAGCTCATTTGCGTATGACAATTACATTTTCCTTTAACAATTGCACTTTACAATTACATTTTCATTTTACAATCGCAGTTTACAATTACATTTTCATTTTACAATAGCATTTTACAATTACATTTTCGTTTTACAATCGCATTTTACAATTATATTTTCAATTCACTTTCGCAGTTATTTCAATATCGCCATGTTTATTTCAGTAATAAAGTGTTTGATACTCACATTACTACTTAAGTAGTAGTAGGACAATTTGCTTGCAGTGCAGGGCAAGCAGTCGCCTCCCATCAGTAATCACTATGCAAATGCCGGCCGTCCATACTGCACTTTTGAGGACTTTTTTTCCCATGCGGTAATTTTCCAAAATTTCGATGGTTTTCACTTTCACAGTTAATTTCTCTAAATCACTGTCACTTTATGGAGCACACCGGTATAATTTTCGATGTCTAACACTTAGGTGAACAATAAATACCAAATATACGACTTTGCCGAGACCTTATACTTCCACGTTGTTACCTTACCGAGTGCTGACTTACCAATCGTAACAGGATATTATACTCTACAAATATTGGAGACCGGTCTCGTACTCTTCATGAAATTTTTTAAAAATTCGATATTCAATTATTAAGCTTGGAGTTGATCTTGATTTCCAAATGCTTGTACAACATTATACATCCTCTGCCAGTCGCCTTTTCAAAATTTAAATTATATTATTACTATGTACACAGTTAATTAGGTACACAATTATTAAAATGTGAAAATAAAATAGAAAAATTAGTGTGCAAGTGTATTTGTGGAAGTTACATTGGGTCCTCCGTTTGCATCAGATACTGAGTTTTATATATCATGTCATGTTTCGTGTATTTTAAAGAGTTTACAACCTTTGGCGTCATTCTGTTCCGGTTAATTAAATTTTTAAAATTTATTATATAATTATATTTGATTTTTGTGCCTCAGCTGTATACCGCATTTGTAGAGCAATATTTTAGTTATTGTAAATAGAGAAAAAATTGGGAAATGTAGAAAATTTCCTCGACATCGGAATGCCTCGGATTTTATTTATTTTAAATTTATTTATTTGCCAACATCTTTCAGAAATATTTAAGAAAATGAGGTTTGCAAAGCTCCACCGCCGTAATAGCAGAAGTCTTATATATGATATCTCTTGAAGACAAATAAAACATTTTTTGTCAAAATTGTCATAATGATACATATTTAATGAAGTAGTATTTACTACTTCATTAAAGCCTTCATAGCCTAAAAGTAAAATAAAATTAATTCACCTTCCTACATTTGGAATTAGTCATACAGTATCATATATAGTTATACAGCATGTTTCTGAATGAATTATCAATAATTATTAATATAATTATGAGATATTTAATACTGCCCTGGGCAAATCTTCTTTTAAAAAAACTAAACAAATATTAGAAGTTATATAATTGCCATATGGTGTTAATATTTATTGTTTGCAATAATGGGAAACAAAACCTAAAAGGTAGAGAAGCCTTTAGGATTCTGTACTACCTTCAGATATCAGGTTTTTATGCAAACCTAATTGAACATAATCTATTTACGTAAAAGGCATTGTACTACCGAGTATCCGCAATTTAGCATCCGACTAACATGTTTACTGGATATTTTTTAAATTACTTAAGTAATATTTCAAGCTAAAGAAGTGAAACACGCCAGCTTTACGTACAAAATGCTGCATAGCCCTAAATATCTTTGAAAAACAAGTTTTCTGAAATTCAGATTACCAGAGTCAAGTAGATATTATCAGTATAGAAATGGTCAACTCACTAGGGTTAATCGGTATTTTCGGTTGGTAATTTTAAAAGTTATGATTTCTCCCCACCAATTTTTTTATTTCTTAATAATACAGTAGAATTAGAAAAAAATTGCCTCCTATGTTTTAACATTACCATGCAAAGGATTACATCATAAGATCTACTCAGTAATTCAAACCACAAATATAATCAATCATATATTTGGGGAGTTTTTTTGAGAACGAATTGCGGAGTTCGGTTTATACAGTTCGGTGAGATGTTGAACCTACGTTTTGTCACAAACGAGACCCTTTAGGGTGCTCATAATACGAAAGAGGGTAGAAAATCGGCAAATGTGGTACACAATAAACAATTTTTTATCAAATTTGAAAGCTGCAAAATACTTACACATCTTTCAAAGCTTCGCCAGTAGAACAACAGGTGATAACAAGGAAAACAGCACAGAAAAAAATGCAATTATTGGTAGACATTTTGTGAAAATGAAAAATAATTCAACCAAGTCTACAAGTTTAGCAGATGTTTTACAAATAAATGTGGTTTTAATTTGCATGCCATGGTTATATATATCATTTAATTTTTTTAATTAGGTTTACATATGCTATTGTATTTTCCATTGCGAATACAGGGGCGTTATTAGAGGAGTAAAGCCTTTTTTATTTGATAATTTGAGAATGCTTTCGTGATGTGTTTAACAAAAAGGTACCTACATTGCGTTTATCATTGCAGAGATAAAAACTTCGCCAAACCGTAAAAGAAGCGAGCCAGAGTATAAATTGATAATCTTAAATTAAATACTTTTGTCAAAGCAAAAGAAAACTTAATTTTCCATGGAAACTCGAAAAATTTGAATTTTACCATGAAAACCCAAAATGAATTGATTATTTTGAAGAAAATTTGAAAATATTAAATTTTACCATGGTAAATAAAATCCTTAAGTAGAAACAACTAAAACACCAAAAAAGTTAGCTTACTGCTTCATAAAGTGGGAAACACCAAAAAAGTTAGCTTACCGCTTCATAAAGTGGGAAACACCAAAAATGTTAGCTTACCGCTCTATAAAGTGGGAAGCACCAAAATAGTTAGCTTACCGCTTCATAAAGTGGGAAACACCAAAAATGTTAGCTTACCGCTCTATAAAGTGGGAAGCACCAAAAAAGTTAGCTTACCGCTTCATAAAGTGGGAAACACCAAAAATGTTAGCTTACCGCTCTATAAAGTGGGAAGCACCAAAAAAGTTAGCTTACAGCTCAATATAATAAAAGGCATCCAAAATTGTGAATATATCGCTTCCCAAAAGCTAACATCTAAAAAGCCTATTTGACAGTCTTATTCAATATAAAGTGGAAGCGGTGTAAAATATATTTTACTATCCCGCTGTTGCTTATAAAATGAGCGCGCGTTATCTCCGAAAGGGGTGGGGTGACCACGCCCATTTTAAATAGGGTTCCTTAACTAGGTCGAGATGAGTAAAAATCCGTGGTTTTATCCAAATTGGTCAAAACCTTCAAGAGTTATGGTGTTAACATACGTACGTACACGTACGTACGTACATACGGACAGAAAACACGGTTCCATAAGAGAACCTCTGGCTCGCTAAAACACATGCTAATGACAAAATTACAATTAGAGATGGCAAACTAGACTGGAAAAAAACTTTATTCGTTTTAGCGAGCCAGAGGCTTCCTTATAAGCATTTCTGAGCTTTCAAGATGACTTTGTAGGTTGAGGGCCTTCACAGTTGATGTCAAATTGCGTACTGCAATTCCAAGCTCAATGAGAGTTTCCATCTTGTCTTCCTTGACTGCTGGGACTTCTCTAGCCTTCGACATCAAACTTTCTATGATGTGGTCTGGTTGACCAAAGCGTTCTTCCAGGGTTTTCAGGATAACTGGAACGTTTACAGGGGTAGTCATCAGGCACTGGACATTTTGCAGTGCTTCACCTTTTAGGCATTTTCTTAAACGGATGAGGTTGTCTGCGTCATTGAAGTCGCAGATCATTGTTGTTTCTTGGTAGGACATAATAAAGCCTGTCCACTCTTCTGGTCGGCCAGTGAAGAATGGGAGTTCTTTTCCATGAGCCTGCCTAGCTAGGAATTTATCCGTGTTGCTACTGGAACCACTATTTCCTTTTCCAAATGCTTGGCTCAGCGCTTGCACAAGTTGATTGACGACGGAGTTTTCTGATGCGCTCACTGGTGGTATTCCACTGCCGTCGTTGGTCTGAGACAAATCAATTGTGTTTGTCGAATTTTCTTGGGCCTGGAGAAGTTTCTCTACTTCTTCAGCCTGTCTGGCTAGTTCGGCACGTTCTGCCTCAGATTTAACCATTTTAGCTCGGATATCAGCTATTTTCTGCTCCGTAACTTTCTTCTGGATATCTTTAAGCCTCTTAGCTTCTTCAATCTTCTGTGCTTCAGCTTTGGCCGCTTCTTGCCATTTCTGATCTAGAATTTTCTGGGCTTGGAAAACGGTAGCTTTTTGCTTTTGGAAATTTGAAGCTGCTGAGAACAGGAACTCCTCCTCCCGTGGATTGAAGTTTATGAAGTTTGGAGCACTGGCACTCAGATGAGGTAAAATAGCACTTCTGCATTGTTCCTGGAAATCTGCAATTTCCTTTTCCTCATCTACTTCCAAGCCGGGAATGTGACCTACTGCTCGTTCTTCGTCGCTATTTTCATTATCCGACTCGTCAGCTTGCATGTCGCTGACTTTTTACGAAGGAGTATTAGCTCCCTTTTCTCTTCCCTTTCTTGTCTTGCAAGTTCTGCCAAATTTTCCTTAGCTTCTAATTCATTCATTTTCTTTTTCAGCGTTGAACTGGCATTGAACCTGGTGCTGAGAAAGCAGCTTGCTTTAGATGACGTTTTCTGTGGCGCATTTGCCAATCTTGCTTTTATCATTTCACACATGCCGGGGACGGCTGAACGGACGAGTGATTCCAATTTCTCCCTTGCCGGGGGTAATCCAGCGGTTACTCGCGTACTCTTCTTAGAAGTCGATGGTTGCTCTCCATCCATCCAGGGTTGCTTGTCTCCGTCCATCCTTAAAATTTTAAACAATGACGTCGATGGAGGGTATTAGTTTAAAGTTTAAATAAATTATTTTTAGGAGGCTACGAACCTAAAATGAGTGAAACAGGAATCAAGGGGGGTTTACTTTTTAAGAACTGAAAAATACAATTTTATTTTATTAAACTTTAGAACAGAAAAAATGTTGCTTGTACCACACGCACAGCAAGGCATTGAACTAACTTAACTTACTACACTACATACGTACATACTAGAAGAAAATCACTTCCCGCTATTCAATATTCTTTTAAATATAGATACATCGAATTGGTTTAACCTAAATTCTACAGATGGCATAAACAACTTAATTTATGTAGCACAAATTAATTACTAAAGACAAAATGCCAAAGACAGCAAGAAAATATTCAGAATTAAACTAAGCACTAATCACTGCTTCCTCGGGCGCAGCGACATTAATAACTAATAGTTTAGGTTAGATCAAATAGGCCAGATAATTTAGGTCAAATAGGCCAGATAGTGTATGTCAAATAGGCCAGACAGTTTAGGTCAAATAGGCCAGATAGTGTAGGTCAAATAGGCCAGATAGTTTAGGTCAAATAGGCCAGATAGTTTAGGTCAAATAGGCCAGACAGTTTAGGTCAAATAGGCCAGATAGTTTAGGTCAAATAGGCCAGATAGTATAGATCAAAAATAGGCCAGATAGGTTAAGTCAAGCAGGTTAGCTGGGGTTGAGATAAATATGTTAGATAGGTGAGGTCAAATAGGTTAGATAGGTTGGGTCAGATAGGTTAGATTGGGGTTAGTTTAAATAGGTTATGTCAAATCATAATCCATTAATTTTAACATAAGAATAAAACTACTAAATCATCTGCCGACCTGGATCAGAATTAAATAATTGCAATTAGCATTAAAATCAGAAATAGGAATAAGCAAAATAATTAATTGGTCACAGTCAGACCACAACCAAATAGGTTTAGTATTAGAATATGAAATTTGTGATTTTTACTAAATCTTGATTACGGCTCATACTTTTTAAGGCATATTAATCTCATTTCGAACTTCCATACTTTTACCACTTTATTTTGCTAAGAATCCATTTATCATGTCGAGTTTTGAAGCTTGAAGGTATAGATGCAAAGTAATAATTAAAGCTTTTAGAGCATAATAATAATCACCCTGTACATCTGCACGTGTAAATTGTTACTGCTGCGAAATTATACTTTCTATTATTCTCCTAGCAAAATTGTTGAAGATATTTCAGAATTTCACAGCCCAAATACTCCCATGCATATTCTTATTTTTATAATCATTGTTACTAAACTTTTATTGCTTTCATATTGTTGACTGCTGTGCATTCAACGACGCCTTTGGTAATTAATTGAAGTCCTATGATTATGTGATTACAATCTGCTGTAGTATTAAAGTATTAGTTATATTTCTCCAGAATTGTGGACCCTTATTGGCTTGGAAATTTCAGTTTTGATGAAACTTTTAGTTAGACTTTTATGTAACAGCTACCTGCTACCTGACAAACAGGCATCGGGTGAAAAATGATACCCATTGGTACCTAAAGTTTGGAATGGTATATCTTCCAAATTAGCTTTGTCCACGCGTTATTGTCAATACCACCAAGTGTACTTATATGTCTAGTATTTTAAAAAAGTATTAACGATGAAAACTGTTTGCCCATTTCTGATTTATCAGGTTTCAAAGATAGTCATACAACGATAAATTTTTGGCTTTAAAACGCTATAACTCAAAAAGTGTTTGGAAATTCGCAACGAAAGTCAGGAGTTAAGCTTCAGTAGTGGTAAGGAAGATCTGGTGTCGCTTTCAGAAAATTCCATCATAAGGAGGCAGAGTTACATGCAGAGGGGGATTCCACCCCAATGATATTTTTTTCGAGAAAAATCTCCTGATCTTAATTTTTATGAGGTTTTACATTGTTTTCCGTTAAAATTACTACTTCCATAATAAATATTTTATTTTACGATAAAGAAGGACAGTGTGCAGTAATTGTTAGGATTTTCATTGTAGAAGTGTTTCCATGGGTAGTAAGGAATGTTGAAACCTTCTAAAAGGTTTCACATGAAGTCTAGAAGGATGCACACGTAACTCTTTCGGGGGGAACATTTTCCACAGCAGAGTACTGTGGGCATTCTTCCAGATTTTGGTATAAAACCCCGGGCAAGCAGTATCATTAGCCGTCATAAAAATGATCATATTTTTCCACAGAGTTATCATGGAAAAAGGAATTACGTATAGCTATTTTAACAAACTACCGATATCATCGAAGGAATAAAATAGGACGACGCTGATTTTAACAGTGGGTTGGGCAAATTTTCGAAATAATTGTGTAGAGAAAGAAGACGTTTCCCACCTTTTCTTTACATTAAATTCTAATTATATTTTTTTACACGGGTAGACCTGTTGGGATCCGGGCGTTGCCAAACACCTTGGACACTCAACCGGTTTACAACCGGTATATGCATTTAACACCCCCTCCAAAATCTTTAAATAGCCACTGATATCTCAGAAACTAGCAGCTTCTGGACAAAATGCGTAGTATGAGAAAACGTAGAGAATTCTTCGAAGCAGGTTGCGTTAACTTTATGGACCTGTCCATGGTTAGGTTTAGCGGTAGCAACCGGAAGAATCGAATTGGTGTTTGTTTAGTAAATAATTGGCTAATTTCCTTAGTTGCAGTGCAACAATACTGCAGAAAATGCAATAAATTGGAGTAATGTTGCTTTTCACATTTTGCTGCATATTCTCTGCAATGTTCTACTGGAATTGTGATTTCATTTCCATTTACTATGTATGTATTTCTGTTTTCCTACATAGCAAATATATAATACCCCTCAGCAGGGGTGTAAGGGGACCGCAGTCCCCTCGAAAAAGACAGTAAATTCTATTACTAGCAAATATTAAAAATGCTAATAAAGAATGGTCGATAAGCGGCGCAACCGTTGTCATTTTCTCCATTGCCACACCCAATGTGCTTCAAAAATGGGGAAGTTTTTTGAAGAACATCATGGCCACAACTGTTGTCACTTGTCTATCACTTCACCATTGCGTTACAGTGGTGAAGTTACTCTTTGATTATCTTAAAAATTCTGACTGAATCGACATTCAGTTAGAATTATTAAGAAAATCAAGGAAAACTAAAAAATAAATAAAAAAGTGAAAACCTGTAAAAAACACGTTAGACCATGCTAGGAAAACTAAAAAACAAGAGTTGTATTTGCTATTAAAAATTTTCTCATTTTTAACGCATTATCTCTTCGTCTACCTGGTAAACGCACGGACTAATTGCGTTGGTTGGAAAATCTTGAAACTATAAGGAAGGTCAGGTCGAGGAAGGTTGCTTAGCCAAGATCAAGAATATTCCCCACAAGTTTCATACCGAGTTTTGTTAAGGTAGAAGATTGCAGTTAAGTGCAGTTAGAAGATTCATTCTTTGTAAAATACTTTTCAAAATGGCATGGCCAAAAAATTATTTATGGATAGTCGACAAACAAGTGAGACCTGCAACAACTTCTTTTTCATTGCAGAAATATCCTTCTTCGCATGCCTCATTATAAACTTTTGGTATTTTGGTAGTTTTAGAAAGTTTGTTTAGTTTGCAGTCAGAAGTAGGCAAAAATTTGGAGTTTTAGAAAATAAGTTATTCATTTGCATGCTATTTAATTCGTGGATTTCAAAAATGCTCCCAGAGTTAAGATTAAACGAGGTATTACGGTTTGCGGCCGTAAAATACGAAACGTTTGAACATTAAGAATGGCCAAAATATTTTGGCTAAAATTTTCCGTTTACCGGGTAGACGAAGAGATAATTTTTTAGTTTTCCTAGCATGGTCTACCCGTGTTTTTTACAGGTTTTCACCTTTTTATAATTTTCATCGTTTTACTAGTCTCACAAACAATAGGGAATTAAATGGGGTCTGTTGAAGATGACTAATTGTTGGCTATATTATGTGACCTGTAAAAACGAGAAAGTAGGTTAGGCAGCAATTCATCAATTATCATCTATGCTACGTATTGTAAATTCTAGACAATGGATTTGTTTTGTAAATTTGAAATATTTATTAACTTTCGTAACTAATACTTAGTATCATGTATGAAGAATGACGTTCCATTTATTTTTGTTGACATATGGTTTTCATTTAACAATAATACCAACAAGTTCTGCTTTTCTTGTTGACTCGACTAGTCTTAAAGACCTTTTGGATATAGACGGTTTGTAAATGTTGTATTAAAATTAAATTTTTCCAAAGTATTTCCGTATCTTCAAATCATCTCCGTAAAATAATGTGATCATAAATTTTACCTTTATAGTATGTTTTAGGTTTTGCAATAGAGGGTTTCGGTTTTGAAAATGCAAATCCTAATAGTAAGAAGAGTTATAAAGTTGTCAATCCTTTCTCCGACTATTTACAAGAGATGTGTCCTAAAATCGACGAAGACAGACAATCCTCTCGCTGGGATTACCCCGAGTTCCAAAATATCTATTCTGATTGCCAAAGATTGTTTAAGGTTGGTTTTCTTGACAAAATTTTCTTTTGCATTTCAGAAATTTTTAACTGTAAGTTACAATAATTTATTTTCAAATATTGTTTATGTAATTCTAATAGTTATTCAATTTAATTTTCAGTTAACAAGGGGTGGAATTTTAAATACTGTACTAAACTTGCTAATCTTTATAATTTTTGAATATTTCCAGAAAAGTGAAAACTGTTTTGCCAACTGTATTTTAATTGGGCTAATAAAAAGAGAAGCTTATGGACGTCTCTTTTTGATCAGTGTAAAAATCAATGCCAATTTATTCTACAACGCGTCTGTTCCTTTTCCTCATTTGGTGGAACATGAATTTCACATTGAAGACAATATCTTTTGCCTTTCTAAAGGTGTGTCATTTCGATTCGTCCTAAATACTTTAACCAGATCAAATGCTTTACGAAAATTTCCATTATTTACTATTAACCCTTATATAACTTATAATAACATGACTTAAAACTTTTTATAAAGATTACAGGGGCATTCTACTAAATAGCCTTAAGAAATGTAAACTGCCTTTTCCGGAAGTCTGCATTATCGATGAAGAGGAATTAGTAAGCAAAAGACATTATTAAAAGTTGTAAATATGCTTGCAATTGAAGTTTTACTTGATTAATGTTTTAAAAGCAATGTGATCCTCGCCTTGGCAATTGCGAATTTGAAGAAGCAGAAGGTAATTATTTTAACCAGTAGGTCAAAAAGCAAATAATTTAAAAGTATAAAGAAAAATTGCAAATAACCAATTGTGTATTTTAGCATCTGTAATAATATCCGGAAATAAGGCCCACTTGCTTACATGCGGAAGACTGGATAATTTGCAGTGGAAATATTTTGAGAAATCATCCAAATTCCAATGCATTCTTCCCCGAAAAGAGAGGTTAATGGGCATGCAACGAAAAGTGTTTAAGGACTGTAGTTTGTGCCGCCGTGAAGTAAGCAAATGATAGTTTAGTTATATTTATTTCTAAGTATATCTTTATCTATGGTTACCACCAAGGAAATACACTTTATTCAACATGCCATAATAATTTTTTTCCTTAAAAATTGTTTCTCAGTAAGAGAAATATTCATTTTTGATGCATATTTTATTACTTTTCCCCAATTTCTTACATTTCTCCAAGCATTTTTAATAACATAATACTAAAATTTGCGGGAAATGATATCAGCGTCAGGAAAGTGAACATAGTTAAAATTTCCAATGAAAATTGCTTTGAAAAATATTTTACATATGGTAACTCAAGTAATTAAGTGTTAAAAAGAAACTTTTGCTTGGTGGTAAACTGATTCCTTTTGTGTATATAAAACGGTAAACTATGGTTCCTCTTATAACTGAATATCATGTATTTACCTATTTTCAGGAAAATGGAAGTTTTAGTGGTTTAGTAGAATTTCAATCTGCACCGTCAAAGGTAGAATTCGCAAAAGTTGCTTATTCTGCACAACCTATAGTCATTCGGAATGGAGCAAACTTTGAGGGAATGCAACAACTGAATATGTCTTTTATACAAAAGATTTACAGTGATTTTGCCAACACAGGGAAGTGGGAACCTTGCAAATTCAGACAGTTTAATTCAGAATTTGAGAGCTTTCTTCAGGCTTTGTCAACAATGAATGATAGCAGTGCTGAAGACGCATGGTATCTTGTTTGGTAGGAAAATTTTTCAATAGTTATTTTAAACAGAGCGATAATCTTCGTTTTTAACATTTTACAATGTTTTTTGGAATATGAAGGGGTATTTGCCACCCGGAAATTAGAAAACGATTCGGGAGTGCGATTAAAAGACCAAGTTTCTTCCCTGACGATTATCCGGTAGCTAAAGATGCTCCATGGCTTTATGCTGCTTCTCCGGAAGGAGGCGTAAACCTACACGTAAGTCAATAAGTTATCTAAAAAGGCCTGTAATTAAATGTTTCCTTATTACAAAAAGTTATTTCAAACTAGACAAGTAAATTAAGTATATAAATTGTTTAATAATGTATCTGTCATTAATTTATTAATACACTTTCTTATAAAGATTGATTATTTTCGTGAATTTGCTTGGCAAGCTCAACTTTCTGGAAGTAAAGTCTGGATTTTGCGTGCACCGGCTGAATGTAATCATGTTTGTACAGAATTATTGGACAATATTGGAGTGGAGTCATTATCGACATTATTGGAGTCAACCAAGGAGATTTGTGTAACGAAATATTACTTTTCTCTCGCTTACATAAAATGGATGTAGCGTTAAAAACAAATAATTAATTTTGTAATTGATTATATTTTGCAGTTAGTATACAAACTAATACATGGTTCCATGGGACTTTTATCGAAGCCAAGAATCCATCCATTGCGATTTTAATAGATTACCAATATTGATATCTACAGTCTGTGAAATTATTACAAAAAACTGACGTTTTACATAGAAAGGACAAATGTTAAGTAATTATTAAGTAGTAATAATAATTAATACTTAAGTGAATTTGCTGCTTATCAAAAGTAATAAATGTTTTCCGATGATTTAACTTTGATGACATGTAATTGATAACCTGTAACCGCGTTATCTTCATTTACTTGTCAGAGATTTACTTAGTCTTATCAGAGAATACTGATTATATATGCCACATCGATATTAATACAGTCGCCATACTTTATTCCCAGCCACGTATTACTTTGCACAACAGTAACTGCACATTTTATTAATATACAAATAATATACTTTCTGTGAATTGCTATTAAAATGGACACAGAAAATCCTTTGAAAATCATCCAAAATATGGATTTCATTGCATCGAATGTTTGTTCTTTGTCTCGGTTGCTAAATTTACTTCTCCAGGAATCAGTACTCAGTCAACTGGAAGTAGAAACAATTGTAAGTTCAAAAGTTTAACATATTTCATGAGTTTTATCTTCAATTATGAATAAGTTTTCAAACTACCGTTAACACAAATGAAATTACATTTGCATATTTTCAGAAAAGTCAAAGGATGACATGAGGCTGGAACAGAACTCGCTAAACTCATATGCAAAAAGGATAATAAGAAATTCACAGTTTTTATTGGCTGTCTCAAAGAAAATGGAAATGGATCAATTGCTCAAAGGTTGATGACGAACAGGAATGTGAAGGAACTCACTGAATTTCAACCAATATGGTTTGGAATTCCAACAACCACAACATTTTATGTCGGAAGAAACAAGGAAATGGAGTCATTGGATAAGTCTTGGAATAATTGCCTGACCAAGAAGATTTTATCAATAGTTGCAGTAACTGGATTAGGCGGAGTTGGAAAAACCGAATTGGCCAAGAACTTCGCCAAGTGGTTTTACGAGAGCGTTGGAGGTCACTGCATTTGGATCGAGGCAGAAACTTCTCAGTCAATGAAAGAATCATTCCAGAACTTGGCTGACAACTTCACAATCTCCCGCAATGATGATTCAGGGAATATACATGAATATACATAAGCATGTTTTGAGGATTTTTGTAGTGCAAATTAACACTCAACAAATATATGGTATGCAAACAACGGGTTTCTAACTTCATATGACCATATGCCCTCTTTTTGACTGAATTGTCACCTTTTAGCCATCCAAATTAAATTTTAACTTTAAATAAAATCCAAAATAATTTGCATTGAAATTGCATTGAGAAAATGGTATGAAGAGAAAACACCATCATAAAAAGTTTGGAAATGCTTAATAGCCGTAGTAAAATAAATACATATATTTGCCATATTTTATATACCAGGGATTCAATCAAAATAAAGAACTGACCAAAAATTATGTCGGCACTTCTTAAAATTCATAAGATAGATTAAAACAAAGAAAGCTTAATTCTAGGTACCAGTACGTTTCGTTGAAGAGCATGACCTTTATAATATTGATTTATAAGGCACCCCTCCTTTTATGTAATACGAAATATGGTCGCCCTGACCTAATATAGAATTCTTAAAGGTAGTAAGCTATACATAGCGGACTTTTAACAAAAGATTGAAAGTTGAAATCGATTTTATAGTTTACGCAAGCGATTTATATAATGATACTAATTATACTTTCTACCTATAAAGCTACAGAATCTCAAATGAAATCGACATATTATAATTTGGTATTACTTTATGTCCTTGTGTCAGAGAACGAAGAATACTTATGATAGCTCCCCTAATATTTTAATGAGTTTTTAATTGGTGAAATTGTAAATGAAATGTAATCATTAGCAGAAAGACAATGGTTTGAATACTTGCTTTATTAATTAGCGTTATACCGTGTAATTTTATAAGCTAAAGTAGAAAATTATTCAGCAAAGTAATTATTATTCACTATAATTTGGTTCCTCTGATTGATTCATTTAAAAATTCCGTCCTTAAATAATTTAATTAGTCTGAAAATCGTAATTTTATTGCGAAATTGAAGGATGGTTTTCTAATTAAGTTTATGTTTCTAAATCAGCCAATTTTATGTATAAACTACGTCAATTCATAAGCAAGAAATAGGAATGCGAAATATAAATAATTACTACAATGCTCGACGGCCCATTTACAATTACCTATATACTCCACGAGTTGGGTGTATAAATAATAAAGTTGTTTTGATTCATAGTGCAGACTCTCAAGTACATGCTTCTTAACGACCGCTAAGAAACGGCGAGAAATAACAAAACAAAAATGCTTAATATAACTATTCACAACTAGCAAGTAAAAGTTAAGCGTTATACTACAACAAAAGGCAATAAAAGCAAGCATTAAGTTTTAGGTTTACGTTATTGTCGTGGCGTGAGTCTTTGAGTCAGTAGTTATTGGGTGGTTCACGTCAGTGTTCAAATTCTCACACCTCCTTTTACCGGGTAATCCTGGAGACTCCAACGAATAAAAGCTTGATGATGAAAAACTGACGGAATCCGTTATTTTTATGCTTTACTGACTTATCTGTGCGTGTACTACTGACAATTACAATGTACCTACCAGACTAAGCAGTAAACTATTCCACGACAATTGAACTAACTATTTTTAGGCAAACTGATGAAATGCACTAATAAAATATTGATCTAATTGACGTGGAGGGTTATATTTTTATATAATTTTGAATATAACTTTATTAAAACTTAATTGCACTAAGAAAAAACTAACTGTGTGCAGGAGCAGAAAGTCAACGGTCTGTCTTCTAGATCTCGAACATTCCAACTGCCAACTCTGGCTAAATAATACAAATACACATAGAAAGCAAACGTTTCTTCAAATGCTCCCACACAAATCAAGTATACATACATAAACAAATGTTTTCCAAATAATTATCAAATTGACACAAGTCATAATACAAATATCATAAGAAATTCAATAAACATACAAAATAAAGAGGGTCGTCTGAACAGTTATTATAATATAATTTCTGCGAGACTAATAATATCTTGTCTATTTTACGAAAAAAACTATTTATACCGTCGCTGAGCATAACTCTGACATGCCGCCGCCGTCAAGGAACGAAAATTTTACAATTTTTTTTTACAAATTTAGCAAGTTTTAATGTAAATGACTATAAATCATAATGAATTAGAATGTTATACAATAGGGAGCTCAATTCAATGTATGGAAGAATTTCCTACGTTAATTGTGCAAAAGTTTTATGACAAAAGGCATTATTTTTGGAAAAAATACTTTGACTTAACATTATTAGCAATTTTGACAGTTTTCCATTTCAAGAATCAAATTTTTTTATCTAAAAAGTTTTGCTTTAAAAAAATCTGCTTTATTCGTTTTAATTTAAAAACGAAATCTTGTCTTCAAAAAAGTAAGAAGAGTGCTATAAATGAATTTCTTCTGTTGACGCCGCGCCGACCACATTTTGGCGGTGTCCGGCGGCGTGTCGCCGCCACCCGTTCTTCCGGGGGTACCTCGCCACCGCCGCCAAATTTTTATCGGACTATGCAACAGGGATGATAATGCTATTTGTCTA
Organism: Yoshiicerus persimilis; assembly: GCA_020352615.2. Lineage (NCBI taxonomy): Eukaryota > Metazoa > Arthropoda > Collembola > Entomobryomorpha > Tomoceridae > Yoshiicerus > Yoshiicerus persimilis. The sequence continues at coordinate 12,243,340 of CM036941.2, forward strand.
AATGGAAAATGAATATGAGCGTTCACCTTGCTGACGATGCATTCTAAAATAAGTACTAACAAGCAGCCTAGGAGGAAAAAGCCACAAATGGGAAAGATGCTTCCCAATTTCATATTGAAGGAGATTGGTGAGCATTCATTCTCTGAATGAGGTTTAGCAGATCGTAGAAATGACATTACTTTAGTGTCTTCCCACATTTGCCAAAAATTAATGAAACCATGGTCAATTAGTTTTTGAAATACAGTTTGGACTTCATTTCGAAACAGCCCTATATAAATCCAGGAAAATGGGTGCAGGGACTCAGTTTCTGTGATCTTTGTGCACTTTAAATGACTGTATCGATCATTCAGCACCACCACCGCCATGTGGATATAAGATGTACTTTCCCAAACATTAATGAAAATTTTATTTTTTGTTGTTGTTAGCTTCTCATACTTGATCTTTGCAGTTGAATAATGGGTAGATACTTCTTGATCGTAACACGAAATGTGGGAACCCATTTTATCCCGAATGTTATATTTCTTGAAAAGATGATGAAATTCAATATAAGCATCTTCGCACGAAAACCTTGGATGTTTTCCTACAACTTGAAGCAACGTGTAATCGTTTTCAATCAGTTCTCCGAAGTCCCTCATTACAAATTTATCCAGTGGCGCAATCACAGAACTCGTCATGAGCTCTTCATATAGAGTTATCACGAAATTTAAAGCAAGAGCCAAGATTACGGATAAAAGCACATTTTTCCGAATGTGATTTTGTCGCAAGAAGTTTGCAATACTTGAAATGACAATATTAGAAAAATAGAAGTACCAAGTAAGTGGCTTCGGTTTTGAAATTTCCTTCCTCCACGAATGCATTATAAATGCAGTAGCCAAGACACCAGTTGTTATGGTCAGCACCCATGTGATTCTGTCAAATGAATCCATCCAAATTGAGAACGACGTTTGCTTGAAAGTATCTTCCTCTTTGCAATATATGAATGCATAGCTTTCATATTTGGTGATCCAAAATATAGTTGGAGTATTATCTGTATACATTTCTCGGTGAAAGCCTATTGGGAATATGATTCCCAAAGATTTGTGAAAATCTGTTTCAGATGTTGTATAATCTGTTGTGACATTTAAGTTTTCTGCCAGTAGCTCAACAATAGGGGAAATTGTACCAATGTGTAAACAGTGTTTCCACAGGTTGCTGTTGAGCAAAACGTATGGAGATGCTGAGCACTGTTGAAATTCATGTCGATCTTCGTTCATCTTATGCAAACGAATGTAGAGTCGAGAATGGAGAATGTTAGCATGTCTCCACACACTTCCGAAGTCTTCTGTTATTGCATTGAGTTTTGTGAAAACTTTAGAAACTGTCGATGCCGTATACAAATCAGGGTCAAGATCATTTGACAACACCAAAAAGTGTAAGATTGTCAAAACGTCTTCCGGCAAATGAGAAATAAGGCCGAATTTCTGTTCTTCAAATATTTCTCTCCTGTAAAGAAAGAAAATCTTGTCCGTTGGTCGGCCGATTTCCCGGTCAAATAATCTTGCAGATTCCAGAAAATCCTTGTTTATTGCTGGCGGCTCAATTATTGCAATGGAATTGCACGACCCTGTAGATATTGATCCTGGGTATTCTCCCCCTCCGTTCAATTTAGCAAAATATTTTTCCCAATTAATGTTTTGCGTGTTTAGTATTGTATGTGGTTGGGACTCAAAATATCCAAAGAAATATTCAGTGTCTTGTTGATTGCCATAAAGCATAAAATCCATATGACAATTTCGGAATATTTTCTTCTTTAATGGCTTGCAATTTTCGGTGAAAAATAATAATAATAAAATAAAGACTGAAAAGACTTGAAAACCCAATATTTTGTGCTATTTATGGCTTATGGCCACCGGTGTTGCTATCCTGGAATGATTACTCTTTATCAGGAACACTGTGTGCTACCTGCGAAATGTAAAGGGAAATATTATTTTAAACATAAATGTAAGACGTAGTAGGCTTCAGGTAGAGAGTTATTGATTGGTATTACCTTGAAAATATTAATTATTTGCTAGCTTAACCACGTAGGAGCTGTATTCGTGTATCTGTTTGCGCTTATGAACAGGAAGCTCTGTTGCTGGAAACAAACTAGCGCGATTAAAGCACTTTTAGGTTTCCACTCGACTCATGTACCGCTATGTTTAGCAATGCTAAATTAGCATGATAAGCAAATTTGTGAAGAATGACTGTAAAAGTATACATATGTACTCTGATTAAGTGAACAATGTTCAGTATAGAGTTTTGTTTTGTATCTCTGTCCGTCCGTCCGTCTGTGAGTGAATGTACATTATTACATATTATGTGACATAAGAATTGTACATAAATATCAGAAACTTCGAAATTCTTTAACAGTCTTACCACAAGAAAGTTGTCTCTCATCTCTCTCTGTCATACAGTGGAGACCAAGGCTGGTGTAGCCATAAAAATTCTCCCGTAAGGTTGTCTCACGCTAGAATTTTTAATTTAAAATTAGTTTTTTATTGTAGAGCTAAATTTTGCGAATTTAGCACCAAAACGTATTGTATGACATCCATAGCTAAAGAATTCTGGAATAAATAATTTAGAAAAACAGAAATCGCGGATAAACAATTTTTGCTTGAGACAATCTTGCAGGAGATGCACCAACCTCGATTGAGACAGTACCCGACAATCAATTACATAATAAATGATAAATCGATGATCCTGAACCATTATATTTAATTATACGGACTTCGTCCACTTTGCGACATCTTTCACCACGGTTTATCCTACTTATCGAACCAAAGGCTTAGGCATTGAAGCCATTGCTATATAATGTTTGACACTTGTTGCTAAGATAAAACCTACTTTGTACTACTGTAGCATTCATGACTTACCGATTTGTCATTCAAGTAGACAATGGTTGTATTGTACGACTGACTAGAGGTATGAAATTAATAAACACACGGATTAATTAAGAATGTGAAAGCAGAAATCTATAGAATGTTATTTATTGTTTAGAAATTGTTGCATCACTGATCACAACAACAATTTGTTATAATATTACTCCTGCTTGATTAACTATTGCTGAAGAATGATTTTCCTAATACCTTTGTGGATCATTATTTTCTCTATTGTGACAACTGCATACAGTTTTTTACTTGATACATATTCTGTGCTCGATCTACTAAACATTGAAGGTAAGCCATTTGTCAGCCGGCCTATTTTTGTGTTACGAGAGACAAATATTAGAAATCTCGGTAATCCTTAAAAATAAATGATAGAAATTGTTTACTGTAATTGATCAAGTTTCGTTCGCTTACAGTTTTATATAAAAACTTTGTAATATAATGAATTTCAATTACTTTTTTCAACAGGTTTTACAATAGAGGGTTTTGGATTTGAAAATGTCAGTCCCGACAATAAAAAATGTGGCAAGAATATCAATCCCTTTACAGAATATTTGCTTGTTGCAAAATGTCCTGAAATGGACGACTTTGAGCAATCAGTGTATTATTCATCTCGTACAGATTTTCCTCAATTCCAAAACATTTATTTACGCTGTGAAAGGAGTTTTACGGTAATAATCTTATATTGCATTACTCAATATTCACTGTACAGCCATCATTCAATCTATATTTCGTTTGTCTCATCATGGGGCTTGATTTAGTCTTGAAGGTATTTTACAATAAATACCTTACATATTGTATGTTCATTCTGTTTTCAGGATAACTTAAATTGTAAGGCAACGTGCATTTTGCAAGGAATAATCACTGGAGAGAAGTACGGCCAACAATTTTTGGTGAGTATACTAAATAAAGAGAATTTACATTTTGACGAATCGATTCTCGTTCCACACTTGATCGAATATGAATTTCACACTGATGAAAACATTTTCTGTTTTTCTTCTAATGGTATGTCATATCTTAATTTTGATTTATTCCAATGCTTTCTTCGTAGATTAAAATATTACTGTAGGAATACGATTTGTCGTGACTTGTGAATGCAGATTTTTATTTCACAAATTACAAAGACAAACTGCTGAATAATTTTTCAAAATGTAACTTAGAGATGCCTGAAGTCTGTGTAATTGATGAAGACGAATTGGTAATGTTCTTTTGATAATGTTTTAAGTATTTCAAGTAAACATCTTAGTCTTAGCAAAGAGAAGTAAATTACTAAAAAACATAATCGCTATTACAAGAATTATGCGAAATAAAAAATTGGCTTAACTTAGCGTGGCTTCTTGATTTGTCGCAAGTTATGGTAGTTTTCGTTATCGAAACAGTGTCCATTTATTGACTTGTGGATCCCTAGATAAACTGAATTGGAAATATTTTGAAAATTCAACCAAATTTCAGTGCATTCTTCCAAGAAAAAATAAATAACTGGGGGTAGAACGGAAAGTCTTCAAAGAATGCCACGTACATGTGCGCAGCAACTGCAGTAAGTGTAGTTAAGCATATTCTTAGCAGAAAAAGTTAATTGATTTTACAGATTTGGTATATAAGTTATATACGTTTGAAAAATTTTAAGGAAAGCGGAAAAACAAAAGCTATCATAGAATTTTTAAATTCTCCAACAAAAGCAGAATTTTCAAAGATTTCCCATTCTGAGCGACCAATTCTTATTCGTAACGGACTGAAATCTGAAGGAATACCTCCGTTGAATCTATCCTTTATAAAAGAAATATATCGAGATTTTGCAGTTGATAACTGGGAACCTTGCAAATTCGAAAAATTTGACTCTAATTTTGATAATTTCACCCACGCTTTGTTCGCCATTAGTGATGTACATAATTCAACTCCTAATTCTTGTTATCTTGTTTGGTAAGTTCCGAAAAACTTACTTTTCGTTTTGTGACTTTATTTATGGCACTATTAAGATTGTCGAATATATAATTCTTTGTGAATGTATAGGGGACTTTGCAATCCAGAAATAAGGAGACGTTTTGGAAGTGCACTAAAGAAACCAAGTTTCCTTCCAGATGCTTATCCCAGAGTCTCCTTGGATGTACATTGCATCTCCTGGGGACGGATTATCTGTTCATGTATAATAATTTCACTTTTGTATTTTAGTATACCTTTTATTCTGTTTCTTATTGTTTAACTTTTATCTTTTAAATCTTTCACTTTATAAATCATGAATTAGTGAAACAAAAAAGTGTTACAGAATAAGTATATTAAATATTTGAAGAATAAGTTAGCAAACTTAAAATCCTTAATTGCAATTATAATACAGGTTGATTATTATCGGGAAATATCCTGGCAAGCTCAATTCTCTAGAAGCAAACGCACGGATTTTGGGTTCGCCTCCTGAATGCCGTCACATTTGTAACGATTTATTTGAAGTTGTGTCAACCAAGGAGATTTGTGTAAGAACAACACAAAAGTATTTCTTTGCATTTACAATAGTGTAAGTATTTATGGGATTTTATTGCGATTTTCAAAATCATTTACAGTTATCATAAAAACGAACGTTTGGTTTCATGGAGTATTTATCGAAGAAGGAAATCCATCCATAGTTATCTTAACAGACTACCAATACCAATGAAGGAATGCAATGGCAAAAGTTGATTTCAAAATGCTGTTTGACAATAGCATACGATAACCATGTGTAATTTAAGAACAGTTTCCTTGGCTGACGTTGAATTAAGGTCTGATTAAATTTCTAATTTTTAGTAATATCAAGTTGTAATACCAGTAAAGCTGTCTTGGTTGATTTCGGTCTGCACTGCAGCCCTTTCTTTTTGTCCAAGTGTAATGTATTCTATTACACTTGATTTGCATTCATAAACTAATTGGCTGCACATTGAGACTTTGCAGCACTGACCTTTCTTGCAATAAAAACGTGGTCACCTGGTAGACAAAGATTGTAATATTTGTAAATAATAAGAATAATACTCCCGCACTAAATAATTTAGAAAGAATTTGAAAGGCCAATCAGTAATTGATGGTTAGAAAGTTTACCAAGAACAACAATTCTCCAGAATTCCACCTTTCTTTTCTGCCATTACACGTTTGTAGGCTGTAGTTTGTTCAAAGTTTTATGAGGTTCTTCTACAATATAGATTGCAGGGTCTATGCGTTTTCTTAGTTTTCCACTACAACTTGGGAACATGTTTACAATACAATGCAACTGAAACTGATTTGCGGAACCTGTAAAATTAATGCCATTTTAAAAGTCGAAAATAGAAGATTAATAGAGTTAAATGTTACAAAGCCTACAGAAAAACCCAAGTTGGTCTACTTTAATTTTCATTTTTTGATTACACGCTAAAAGCTCCTCTAGCGACTCTGCCATTCTGTATATCACAGAGTGCACGGCAGATAGGAAAAGGAGCATTGCAACTAGTTTGAACGGAAGGATGAGTGAATGTACTGCATGGCACTTCTCAAACACTCCACCCTTATGACCAGCAGATCCAATGGAAAAAGAACACGACAAGTTTTATTAGATGTGAATAATGCTAATAATGGGGATTTGAAAGCTGAATCTATCCATAAACTATATTCTTAAAATTTTTACAATAGTAATTACATTGAAAGTCCGTTCACTATCAGCTTTCATTTCCATCAATTTTTAGTAGTTTATATAACTGCATTGTGTAGAACGCCATTTGTTCTGGAAGCTCTGCCGCATTTGTAGTTTATGTACCTAATAAATAATTTAAGCACACTGGGATGTTTTGCAATGCAAACACTTTCAACCTGGAACTTTAATGTGGCACACAAATACGCACACCTTATTTAAAGTGACCATTTGTTCAATTCTTTATTGCATTGTTACCATTTCAGCTTAGGCAAACTCAATACCTAACTTTAAAATGAGAACCTGAGTTGTTAATATATACTGCCAAATCCAAATAAGATTGCTTCGAGAAAATGGACATAAGCGACAAAAGACATTTATGAAAATAAGTTTCGTGCCATTTGTAAAGCATTAATGGTGAAAATCAAGAATTCACACGATATTCTGCTTACCGTGGGCTAAATTAAATTAAAGAACTAATAAAGAAATTCAGCATCTCTTTAAAAATACAGAAGAAAATACAAATGCTGAAGAAATGTTTCTTACGTTTTAGTATACAAGGTAAACCATTTACATTTAGCTTTTGCCCAGTTCAGTGCAATTCCATCTACCCGGGTAAAATCGGCATTAGGGTGCTTATACGCAGGAGACCAATGCAGACGAATTCTCACGAATTCCTTCAATTCTCAAATCAGAACGAATTGGTCAGAAAAATTTGCTGATATCCGGATACGAACTGCACGCAAAAAGTTTAAATAGCTCGTAAATTAAAGTCCATGCCCACGTACCACATTTTTAGTTGAAGCGTCTTTATTTCTGGGTCTTACAAAGTTTGGTCTCCCTGACGTAATTTTCAATGTTAAGTTCTTATAACCTATACACTATTGGTTGTAGTGTAGTTTAACAAAAGACTGAAATCGATTTTATATTTTATTTCCATGACTTTCTAATATTCTGTATTATATTCTTATGCTTTATGGCATCTGATACTATAGAATCTCAAATCAACCTTTCTGATTGAAACGAGTATCATACAATTCATTTATAAATTTCTTTATTGAAAATTTAAATTAACGTGTTAGTTATCTTTATGTTATTTCTATATATTTATAGGTTGTACTGTGTAATTTTATTATATATTCACAGCAGTGAATATTGTGGCTTTCAGGCATCATTTTAAGACAACCATTTCTGCATTGCATGACTTCCAGTATTGAGTAAATAGTATCTATTCAGTTGAATATTTTATTTTGCTGAATAATATATTCTTAAACGAGTTTTATTGTAACCGCATTGATCCCGTCATACTTGTAAGTAGTGAGGCCATAGCAAAGTTTTCTTAACGACAGAGGCATAAACGAGCAATATTCTGTCTACCAAGTGGAAATGTCACTTAAATCATTCAACAGGCAAACTTCGAACATGCATGATTGTATAAGTAAGTGCTCTATACAGGTTGAACACCAAATGTAACGCATTGATCTATGCTTATTTGTAAAGAACTGAGGCCATAACAAAGTTTTCTAAACGACAAAGAATATTTTTTTGTCTACCAAGAGTAAATGTCAAGTAAATTATGTATGTGCAAACTTGATAAGTTAGTATGTAATGTACAGGCTGATTTAAATCAACCAAATATTATATATAGTTGGTATACCAAAATCACAAATATTAAATATCAATAGCTAGCATTAGGTCCATTACATGTAAAAGTCTACTCCACGTGTTGAGGGTGTTAATAATAAAGTTGTTTTGAAACATCTACTACCAATCCACTTTCGCGTACATACTTCGTAGTGACAAACATTACTTCATATAACTGTATGATACTATAAAGTAAAATATGCATATAGCAAAAGTCAACAGCAAACTCGAAGTTTTGTAAAAGGATTAGGCTTATAAAATGCATACGCAGTATTTCTCTGTAATATCCTTTACTAACATTGATTGTTCTGGAACCACTGCGACGCCTTTGTAGCTTTTGTATCATGAATTCCATGTATATAATTTAAATAGGCTTGACTGTATTATAATATTTTACTTTCATCTTTGCTGTACTTTCAACCAGGAACTATAAATGCCAAAATAAAAGTTAAGGTGACTATGCATTCATTTGTCTGAGTACTATGAGTATTGTACAAGTCTGCTCCACGTGCTGAGGGTGTTAATAATAAAGTTGTTTTGAACCATATGCTACCAATCTACTACTACTCTGCATATACTACATACTTCTTAGCGACAGACGTTATTCAAAGCAAATTAAAATATGCATGAAGCAAAAGCCAAAAGCAAGCATGACATTTTAAGCAAGTAGTAGGTTTACGTAGAATACGTATGTACCTACGTAGGATTTTTCCGATGCAAAACTAATAATAATGTCTACGAATAGGTTTACCTAGACCTAGACTTTGCTGTTTACACTAAATGCCTAATCATTTTCTGCAAGCTAAAGCAAAGGTTTTTGTACAGATAGATAAAATAATATCTAAGGAACTGAAGGTCATGTCATGCAATTAAATTAAAACATAATAAAAAAAGCTTTTCTGGGAAAATTTCGTAGGTACTGCATAAGCTATAGATAAGCTATATAACTACATATAGGCTATAGCATATACAATAGAATTTCATAAACACAGCATAGATGATACTAACAATATACTGCTTACCTTTTACTAATGAATGACTAATCAGTGACTCATACCTTTTTAAAATGATGTTTAGCCCATCAATTAGTAATGTACAACTAATATCTGAAGCCAATCATTCGCTTCACAAACAGGGAAAGAAATGAAATTTCTATCAGTGGAATATGAGCATGAAAATAGGCATTTACTATGTTGACGATGCATTCTAAAATGAATACTGTCGAACAGACTAGCAGCAAATAGCCCCAAATATGAAATATGGTTCCCAATTTCATATTGAGGGAGATGGGTGGGCAGTCATGCTCTGAATGGGGTTCGACAGATCCAATCATTAATGATTTCAAGTCTTTCCACATTTGCCAAAAGTTAATAAAACCATCTTCTATTAATTTCTGAAATGCAGTATGGAAATCTTTTCGAAATCGTCCTGTATACATCCAGGAAAGTGGCTGCAGTATTTCAGTTTCTGTGATTCTTGAGCACTTTAGATGAGGGTATTCGGCGTTCAGTGTCTTCATGTAGAAGTAAGATGTACGTTCCCATACTTTTACGAAGATTTTTTCTTTTGTTTTTCCCAGCGCTTCATACCTGATCTTAACAGTTGAATAATGGGTAGATACCTCTTGATAATAACAAAAAATATGAGAACCTAGTTTTTCCCGTATGTTGTATTTCTTGAAAAGATGATGAAATTCAATATATGCATCCTCACATGAAAGGCTTGGCGGTTTTCCTACAAGTTGTAACAACTTGTAATCATTTTCAATCAGTTCTCCGAAGTCCCTTATTACAAATTTGTCCAGTGGGGCAATCACAGAACTCGTCATGCTCGTTTCATATAGAGTTGTCGGAAGGTTCATTATTAGAGTCAATATTCCGAACAAAAGTACTTTCTTCTGACCATGATTCTGTCTAAGGAAACTTGCAATACTTGAAATGACGATATTAGAAAGGTCAGAGTACTAAGTCAGTTTTCTCGGTTTTGAAAACCGCTTCATCCGCGAATTCATAATAAATGCAGTAGCCACGAGACCAGATGTTATGGTTAGCGCCCATGTGGGTGTGTCAAAGGCATCCATCCAAATTGAGAAAGAAGTTGGTTTGAAAGTATCTTCCTCTTTGCAATATATATATGTATAGCCATCATATTTGGTGATCCAAAATATATTTGGAGTATCATCTGTATACATTTGCCGGTGAAAGCCTAATGGCAGCATGATTCCGAAAGATTTGTGAAGATCTGTTTTAGATGTATCGATTGAATAATCCGCTGTTACATTTAAATTTTCTGCTAACAGTTCAACAATCGGTGAAATTCTGCCAATGTATAGACAGTGATCCCATAACTTGTTGTTGAGCAAAGCGTATGGAGATGCTGAGCACTGTTTAAATTCATGTCGACCTTTGTTCTTTTTATACAAACGAATATGGACTCGAGAATGGAGAATATTATTGTACTTCCACACATTACTTCCGAAGCCATTTGTTATAGCATTGGCGTTTTCGAAAACGTTAGAAAATATCGACAACGTATAAAAATCAAGGTCAAGATCGGATGAATATATCACAAAGTGCAAGGTAAAATAATCTTTCGGCAAATGGGAAGTGATACGGAATTTCCTCTTTTCAAATATGTCTTTCCTGTAAAGGAAGAAAACCTTGTCCGTTGGTCTGCTAATTTCTCTGTCAAATAATCTTGCAAATTCCAAGAAGTCTTTCTTTATTTCAAGCGGCTCAACTATAGCAAGGGAATTGCATGACACTTTAGATAATGTTGTTGGGTATTCTCCACGTCCCGTGAATTTTGAAAGATATTTTTCAGAATTAAAATTTTCCAGGTTTAATATTGTGCGTGGCTGTGACTCGAACAGTTTTAAATATTCTGTGTTGTTTTGATTGACAAAAAATATGATATCCAATTGACAATTTCGGAATATTTTCGATAATGAATTACAGTCACAACTCTTAGTGAGGAACGATAAAAAAAGAATGTCGACAATGATGACTCTTACAGTCATTATTTTGCGGTACTTGTCGCATTTGGGCTCAACTATTCCAAGTCCTATTTAAGAAATGCGAAGCGAAAGACGTACACATCGGGTTTTTGTTAGAGGATTATTGATTGACGTTCTACAATGTGAGCAAAAATTTGCCAACTAAGAAAGAAAAGGCGATATTCGTCTATAGTCCTTCCATTGAATACAAAGTACAGCACATGAATAATTAAGGAGTGGCTGACCGATCGGAAAATCGAAATTCCAGAAGAGCGGTGTAATGTAGACTAATAAGACATTCACTTTTGAATTCTCTATCGACTACAACAGCTCGATTTAAAAAAAATTGAAAAAAAGAAAGAAAAAATTAAGGTAAAATATTTGATTTTATTTGGAGCAGAAGAACCACATAGGAAAAATACATTTCCATTTTTGGCCCCACCGAGGGCTTATAGAACGGTGTGTTTGTGTTTGCGTGGGTAACTTTCGTAAATTTTAACGAGCAATATTTTTATTCGGGATTTGAACAAATTAGCCCAACTCAAAGAGGTTAAGTTCGGTAAGAAAAGCGTGTCAATATATGGCTTTCCCAATATTCGTTTTTTCTAAGGCCATAAAGATAGTCATTTCAAAAATTAGTCATGATAATAAGTTTACCGCTTCCAATAGTAAAGTTATTTGACAGTCATTAATAAATTTCCATAAATTCGATCTTTCCGTGAAATTTATATCGTTTTTGTTTTACAACAAAAAGAAATAAATGAAGTATGTAAAAATTAGTCCCGAAGAAATAAATATATTTCAATTTAAAACTCCGGCCAAGCTGTATCATCAGCCCGACCTTCGGTCGGATTAATGACACTGCTGGTCCTCCGTTTGCACCCGTTCTCGGGCTGGGTAGCCGTTAGCGACTCCAGGAGAAAAATTTTACGTCTTGGGACATTAAATTAAGCAATCTATGTTGTTGTATATAAAGCAAGTTACATATAATGAAGTTAGTTCTAATGTCTTGGTTTTAACAATGCCTTGGTGAACTTACTTTACATTAACTTTTACAATAATTCCGCGTCAGACTGCGCTTCATTTTGTAACCATAATTTGCTTTCTGGTTAAATGTTTCGAAAATTAGAAAGCGTATTGTTCAATTATTATGTTTATATTTATAGTAACCAAATGTAAATAATTTGAAATGATGTAAAGGTCATTTCTTGCAGTATAAGTGTCTATCTAACTATATATGTCTGTAATATGAAACACCAAAAACTTTCGATATGGCTAAACACAAAACTTACCGCTTCATATAATTCGAAACACATAAAAGTTGCCTTACTGTTTCATATAATAGGAAGCACAAAAGGTTGCCTTATCGCCTCATAAAATGCGCAACTCAAGAAGTTGCCTTCCTGATTCATAAATGAGGAGCACACAAAAAATGCGCTTACCCAAAGTGGAAGCACACAAAAAGTACGCTTACCCAAAGTCGAATCACCCAAAGCTATATTTCACATCTGAAAACCCTACTGGACTACCTTAATGAACATAAAGTAAAAACGGAGAAAACAATTTTTTATTAATCTTATAACAAACTACTGGGCGTAGTGTATGATATTTTAGTACCCAAAATAGTAATTCCACATATTGTGGCTTATAAAGTGAGCGCGGGTATCTCAGAAAGTGGTGGGGAGAGTCCAAATCAGAGGTTTCATCCAAATCGGTCATTGAGTTCGGGAGTGGTGTTCACACACGTAAGAACAGACATAGACAATGCGGTCCCATACTTGATCCTCTGGCTTGCAAAAATACTAGTGAAGTTAAATGAATAACTACGAAATTATATTGGCTTCTATTTATTCTTGCTGTGACAATAAATCGAATACTTATAATATTCGGTAAATACGACAATAGTTTTTAAAGCAATAGATATAGTATAAATCATAAAATATAAAACGTTTTCCATGGCACACCTAGTGCTTACGACCTGAATTTATCAGTTGCCTTTTCAAAATAGTAATGTTCAATTATTAATATGTGACAATAAAATAAAAATTCGCTGTGGAATGGTATTTAATGTTGATTACGTTATTGGTTTTTTTGTTCGCTGGAGATCCACGTCATGTTGCTCAAAGTCATCTTCGGTGTATTTTAAGCTGTTTACAACCATCGGAGTCATTCTATTAGTTTTAATCAAATGTTTACAATATATTATATTACGTTATTTGATTTTGTGTCTCCGCTGTATACAGTATTTGTAAAGCAATATAATAACTACACACTTAGCTACAGGAAAATTTTTAAAATGAAGCAATGTGTCATGGCTGATTACCATGTTATTTGTTATATATATAGACCATTACCTTTTTTATGTATTCCTCTTAGTAACTCAAATTCAGTGTGAACAAATAAAAAATGGCTAAAACTCAATCCAGGGTCAAACCATTTATTCAGTAACATGTCTCATAATTATTTTTAAAGTCTTTAGTGATTATTTCCCAGATTATTAATGTTGAAGGTTAATTTAGAATTTATAAGCCTATTTAATTTCAGGGCAATTTGTTGCCGAATTAGAAAGAATCAGGCTCATTTCTGGTGGAGTAATTACACTCTATAATTAAGAAATCTAGCAAGCTCCTAAGGGGTAAAAAGCCTTTTTTAAAGTTCAGGTTCCTCCTAAAATACCATGTGCTTACCTAACCTAACTGATAAAAATAATCTGCCTATTTAAAACACCCTGTTGTATTTAATTTGGCACCCGACCAGACATTTTTGAAACTCATTTTGAAATGAAACGTTCGATTTGAACGTAAAAAGTGATGTTATAGGGCATGAAATACCTCAGAAAATGGAACTGTTTACGAAATTTAGATTACAATCGTAGTGAATCAAGTGCTAAGAGCATATTGAAAATAGGAAATATTCCAGATATTGAAAATTGGAAAAAATCGGAGTTTTGAAATGCGAATTTTGAAATTTGGTAGTTTTTTCCTGACTATCTCGTCGACCTTATGAAAAATAACGAATTTTGAGAAAACAATTTGTACGATTTTCATTGCCAAAGAACTTAGCATTTCACTTGGGCTACTTCGCCCAAATCAGGCGTAAAAATCTTTTGCATTAAGATTTACAAAAGTGAGACCGTGACCACACCCAACGACATACCCGTTCTTGGGGAGTGGGTTTTATTTTGGTTAGTATTTGTAATTTGGTTAGAATTTTTAATCACGCTTTGTTACAATGGGCCCTTATAGTGTGCCCTTAATACGAAAGGGGTAGTAAATTGTCAAATGTGGTATACCAAATATAACTTGTTACTTTATCAAAATTGGAAGCTGCGAAATACTTACACATCTTTCAAAGCTTCACCGGAGGAAAAGAAAGTAGCCAAAAGGAAAAAAGCAGAAAAAATAATGCACTGATTGATTGACATTTTTTTGAGAATGAAAGAAATTTGAGCACAGTCGCTTTATGCAAATATTTTATAAATTTTTATGGTTTTAATGCATAGCATAGTTATTTTACAACAATAACTTTCATATTTGTAATTAGAAATAATTATTGTTTTTAGTTACCAATACAGGGGTGCTACAGCTACTTGAGAGACTGTTTTTATTTGCTATTTTGGGAAGATATTTAGAGACTAGCAAACACATACCTGCATTACCTTAACATCACAGAGAAACACATATTACGTCTTTTGCGAAAGACAGATTGGCATTTTAATAATGTGAAAAGAGTTTGCGATTATAACCAAATCTTGAATATTGTTAGCTATATGTATCATACTTTTTTAAGACATGTTATGCTCTCTCCGACCTTCCATAATATAGGGTTTTTTCATTCTGTTGTAGTAAGAAAAGTAGCATGTCGAATTTTGAAGAAATTGAAACTTTTAGAACATAATAATCGCCCTGTACATTTACCACGTGTAAATGTACCTTTGCTAAGAAATTATACTTTCTATTGTTTTTCTAGAACAATTATTAAATCAATAACTTCATTATTTTATAATCACTGATACTCAGGCACGTATCCAGGGGGGTGGCTTAGGGGCTAAAGCCCCACCTAAATTCTTGAAAAAGGAGAAATTTTTAATCTAAATACCAAAATTTTTTTCGCGTTTCGCGCGAATTAGCACTTTTTGGAACATATTTTTCTTTAAGCCCCACCATGATGGCTTTTCTGGATACGTGCCTGCTGATACTAAATTTTTATTCTAAGCATATTTTTCATTGCTGTGTTTTTGTGACTAATATTTGTGATATTTGAGAGAAGGACATATTAGAGGTCTACAGATGCGACGATTATAATTTCAGATATTAGAACTACTTTGATTTAACCGTAACGAGGATTGAGTGTTTTGCTATTTTGTCTACAATTATGGCACAATTTTTATTGATTGGGATATTAATGTAGAGTCACAACGATCAAAACGTTGGTGTAGCTGTGGATTATAATCAGAAAAATTGTCTAGCATCAAGAATATTTTTGAAAATAATAAGCCGCAAAATTAAGCACAGACAAACACCCCGGACGCGATTAAAAAATAATAAAGTGATTAAAATTATAACTACTTTCGCAAAGGAGTTTGTAGTTTGTAGAATCATATTATTGTAAGCTGCAATTGTAGTGCTTTTATCACTTGAATTAACCGCTTGGATTTTTTGGAGTAATACATCTACAGGCAATCTTTCATTGTATGTACGTATTAGTGGAATGGAAATATTTCTATACTACGGGTAGATATTATGACAGTATTCACACAAAATGTAGTCACTTTATTGCAATCATTTGTCATGGACTGTTTCTTATCGTAATAATAGTAGAAAATACTTAATTTATATGAGTAACGCCAAAACATCTTTGGATGCAAAATCAAAAGGGGATGCGTCTAAAATGTGTATGGTTAAAGAATGCCCCTAAACTGTATAAAAGTATCCATATTTTTATTAAGTAGCGGAAGCTACTTTATAAGAATGCCCTGAACAATCTGTCTATCCACCCGTCTGTCCGGTGTTGGCTCTATAAGCCATAAACGGTTAGATATAATTCGCTAAAACGTTTTTGAGTACGTTTTTGGGGTCTACAGGAAGGTCCCCTGCGAAAATGGGTGCGATCAAACAATGACATCCATTAAAAATTGAACAATACAGAGCCTACAGTTTCATGTATTACAGAAAGCGTTGTGTATGCAGGAAGCCACTTATACTGATGCCCTGGACATTCTTTCAGTCTATCTGTCGGTATAGTCGTCCGTCTGCCCGTCTGTTGGCTCTATAACTTATGAACGGTGTAATAGAATTCATTAAAACCGTTATGAATGACACCTTTCGTGGATTTTATGTTACCGCTGTGAAATATTAGAGTTAATTCTGTGCCGCTTCCGCTACTTCATTATGTGCATCGGTTGCAATGGTTTAGTAAATACTGGAACTACTTTTTAAGAATAATCGGATGTAAAGAGGAGCTTAGTACACTTTTACAATGGATATGCATTGGAGTTTCTTTTGGCTGTTGTCTATCTGTTTGTCAGTAGCAGGGGTACTGTTCTGTTATAAGAGGTGAACAACCTTTCATAGAGAAGGTGTCCAGGGCTCAGGCAACATAATCGGGCTCATTGCCAACTCCTCTGAGACAGGCATTGGTGTTAGTTAATGCCGAGAGGTCAAAGGTTGTCCCACACGAGGTGACCCTGATGGGGTTCTGCCCCGCAGTACACGGAATCAGGCAAACAAAGCCTCACAGGCACTACAGTACCATCACCCCATGCACAGTTAGTTTATCTATCTTTCTATTCGTGCGTCGCACAAACAACCTCTGCACTTTTCAGCACCCAACCTCCGTCTGTCTGAACGCTTGCCTGAATCAGGTATATAAGATTAAGTCATATGGGTCACATTTCCCGATAACGTCCGTATTTGAGACCCAATAAATATGAAAAGTATACCAAAAATTCAGAAATTAAATTAACTATAGTCAGTTTGTCGAATGAACATCATCTGACCTCTGGCATTTCAGTTATTCACCAAAACATAAAAGGCTACACATGGACTAAATATAGGTCTTGGCAAATTCAAATCACGTAACCAATTACAAAAACAACCCCAAAACAGCAAGCTGTTCAATGCGTATTTGTATTTCGCTTGGCGTTTACTGCTTTTCTGTGTTTGTCAGCACGTTCAATTTCACTTTCGTCATTTTGATTGGAAATTTCGACTTTTCATCGTGGCTTCCGTTTCGATTTCAACATCTGTCAATACACTTTGCTACGATAGTTATGTTAACTACATTGCATTCGTTCATTCAATCAAAACAAATAGCTGCGCATTAATAGTGTTCGTAATTGTTTCAGTCTTCATTTACTAAAAGAGCCTGCGTAGTTTTAATTGAAATACCTGAGACTTTTAGAAAGAGTGGCTTTGTTTATTTTGTATTACAATAAAAGATGTCAAATTGCAGATATCACAAAATAAACAGTAATAGTAATTAATTGCAGTAATATTATCGCAAATTTCAAAAAATACAGTCAGCTGTTTTTAAACATTTTTTGTGTTTTTTAATGAATTGCATTTCTTAACTAATACAGTGTTTTAATATGCTTTGTTGTTTATCCTACAATTATTTAAAATTTGTGCAAATACAGTACTTTGAATTTAAAATAAACTATAAATATAAAATTGTTGCTTCTATTATTGCAGAATCCTTTATTTTATGATAAGATGATTTATTTAATTACAAATGACAAACGATATACTTGGCGCAGATTCATCAGTAAACACAGGACAGTAATAACCATTAAGCAGGCAGAGGTGTAGCATAAAAAGGAGCCGACCGTAAATGTGGGGAAACAGACAGAGGTGTAGCATAAGGGGGAGCCGACCGTAAATGTTTTAACCTGCGTCCCTTCCCGGACGTAGG
Organism: Yoshiicerus persimilis; assembly: GCA_020352615.2. NCBI lineage: Eukaryota > Metazoa > Arthropoda > Collembola > Entomobryomorpha > Tomoceridae > Yoshiicerus > Yoshiicerus persimilis. Next base: position 12,261,416 of record CM036941.2, read on the forward strand.
TTAAACTGCGAAGGTTAAACTGCGAAGTTTCTTATGGCCAAAAATAGGTATCTGGTTTCAGCGTAGTGTTATGCAGTCAGCCTACTAAACCTGCTATCCATACCTATCACCTAATACCCGTTTACTGAAATATTATTAGATTACACATTTTAAATTTCGGAAATTTCATAGAACAATGTTTACTTTAATACACAGTTTTAAGGAAATATAAATATTTCCATTCTTCTGTTTTATGCGAAGCAGAGGCGACCGTTCGTACGTACAATACGGTTCCCAGAAAAAGGATTATGATTTATCGAGTTGAGTGGATTAGTATCCAAAAGAAATGAAACGGCTAGTCTTGTAAACGAAAATACAAGAATATAGAAACAGATATGTATGTATGTAGGTTGTAATCCGACATGTAAGGTAGCCTACCCTATACGGGGCCTACATTTGTATTTCGTTAAATAGCCAGAGTTGGGCAGATTACTTGTAATTTAATTACATGTAATTTGTAATTAAATTACAAAAAAGTAATTGTAATTTGTAATTTGAAAAATTAATGTAATTTGTAATTGTAATTAATTACTTTCAAAAATTTTGAGATGTAATGCGATTACTTTGTGGATTACAAATTACATTTTTAAAAAGGATGGAATATTTTAAGAGAATAAATTAATAAACATTTTTAGGATAAATAAAGCCTAAACCAATTACATCAGACATTTCTGCTACATGGTATGCCTTGCCAGCACTAAGTTTAACACCATAGGGGGCTAAAATAAATGAACACCCGCCTTTGTCTCTATTTCCCTGTTTCGATAAATAAACGGTATAACATTGTAACATAATGCCTAGCTACCTATATCTGTATTTCATATTTGATTTGCTGATTTCGCGATTTCCTCGGTCTTTTCTTCCAATTAAAGCTGAGCTGCATTGCGGAGGAATGCATTCGAATCGTGCTAAATACAATGTTTTTCTTTTTTGCATAGATTCTAAATAAAGCCAAGTAAGATAATCAGCAAATTGTAGTGGTACAGAAAAATTCTATACTATATTCCTGGTGTTGAAGTTTTAATTGATTAATTGTGGAATGAGTTAAAAGGAAATAATAGAAAAAAATTGCGGGAATCGAACGGTGGTACGTACGGTCGTTGGTTCAATTCGTACTATCGTATTTTTTAACTACTTTATACTTAAAGCACAATCGATGAACCGATAAATTAAAAATTCACCACTAGAAATTTTATCCACTGAGTTTGAGATTCGTCCTACATCTACAGTACATTCCATTTGCGTTTAATTATATGGCTTGGAAGTTATTTCAGATTTAATTCGCCTAAATTTTAAGGTTTCCGCAGGGCACTTCTAAGCTTTAAATGTGCTTAAATAAGCTATTTTGCAAAATGTAATTTGCAATTTTGAATGTAATTACACCAAAGTAATTTGCCCAACTCAAATAGCCTACTCTGTACCTACTAAAATATTTTGTTAGGTAGTCTATCCTATTCCTTACTTACCAACTCAGCCTTATTTTATAAGTAGAGTTGGCCAACCCAATTGCCTACTTGCCTAGTATTGAGTAGATAGGCGCCGAGCTATGGTGGTAGTGTAATATGACTTGAAGGAATATTAGGACGCCGTTGATTTTGATATAGAATTTGGCAAATATTCGAAATAATAGCGTAGGGAAAGAAGCTGTATGACCAATAAAGTTCTCCATCTTATCTTTAAATTGAATCATAATTGTATTTTTAATTTCCGTCCTATTGCTAATCTCACAAAAACAATTATGAATTAAATGGTGCCTGCTAAAAATGACTAATTCATTGATTATATATATGTGCCATGTAAAAATGAGAAAGTAGGTTGGGTAGCAATGCAACAATAATATTATATGCATTGTAAATTCTAGACAATGAATTTGTTTTGCAAATTTTCAATATTTATTAGTAACTTACGTTACTAATACTAGGTATCATATACAAAGGATGGCGTTCCATTTATTTTTGTTTACATGTGGTTTTCATTTAACAATAACACCAATAACTTCAGCTTTTCTTGTTGACACGATTTCTCTCAAGGATCTTTTGGATATAGACGGTTTGTAAATATTTTTCAATTAAATTACATATTTTTCAAATTATCTCTACATCTTCAAATCATCTCCGTAAGATAATGGGATCACAAATTTTACCTTTTTATTGTTTCAGGTTTTGCAATAGAGGGTTTCGGTTTTGAAAATGCTGATCCTAACAGTAAGAAGAGTTATAAAGTTGTCAATCCTTTCTTCGACTATTTACAAGAGATGTGTCCTAAAATCGACGAAGACAAACAATCCTCTCGTTCGGATTACCCCGAGTTCCAAAATATCTATTCTAATTGCAAAAGAATGTTTAAGGTTGGTTTTTTTCGGGACAAAATTTTCTATTGCACTTTAGATATTTTTAACTATAAGTTACAATAATTCATTTTCAAAAATTGTTTATGTGATTCTAATAATTATTCAATTTAATTTTCAATTAACAAGGGGTGAGATTTTAAATATTGTACTAAACTTGCCAATCTATATAATTTTTGAATATTTCCAGAAAAATGAAATTTGTTTCGCCAACTGTATTTTAATCGGGTTAATAAAAAGGGAAGCTTATGGACGTCTCTTTTTGATCAGTGTGAAAATCAATGCCAATTTATACTACAACGCGTCTGTTCCTTTTCCTCATTTGGTAGAACATGAATTTCACACAGAAGACAATATCTTTTGCTTTTCTAAAGGTGTGTCATTTCGATTCTTCATAACTGCCTTAACCAGATCTAATCAAGAATCTCAATTATTTACTATTACTACTCTTTATAATTTATAATAACATCTTAATCTTAATACTTTTTATAAAGATTACAGGACAACTTTACTAAATAACCTTAAGAAATGTGAATTACCTTTTCTGGAAGTCTGCATTATTGATGAAGAGGAATTAGTAAGCTTACATCATTGTTAAAAGTTATATAAATGCATATAATTAAAGTTCTACTTTATTAATGTTTTAAAAGCAATGTGATCCCCACCTTGGCAATTGCGAATTTGAAGAAGCAGAAGGTAATTATTTTAACTTTGATTCGCACTACAGGTAGGTCAATAAGAAAAATAATTTAAAAGTATAAAGAAAAATATTTCAAATAGTCAGTTATATATTTTAGCATCTGTAATAATATCCGGAAACAAGGCCCACTTGCTTACATGCGGAAGACTGGATAATTTGCAATGGAAATATTTTGAGAAATCATCCAAATTCCAATGCCTCCTTCCTCGAAAAGAGAGGTTAATGGGCATGCAACGAAAAGCGTTTAAGGACTGCAGTTTGTGCCGCCGTGAAGTAAGTAAATGATAGTTTATTTATATTTATTTATAAGTATATCGATATCTATGATTACCACCAAGGAAATACACTTCATCCAACATGCCATAATAGTGTTTTCCCTTACAAATTGTTTCTCAGTAAGAGAAATAATCATTTTTGATGCATATTTTATTACTTTTCCCCAACTAGCCCAACTTATTACATTTTTCCAAGCATTTTTAATAACATAATACTAAAATATGCGGGAAGTGATATCAGTGTCAGGAAAGTGAACATAGTTAAAGTTCCCAATGAAAATTGCTTTGAAAAATATTTTAAATATGGTAACTCAAGTAATTAAACTTAAAAAGAAACTTTTGCTTGGTGGTAAACTGATTATTTGTGTGTGTATAAAACTGTACACTATGTATGGTTCCTCTTATAACTATGAATACCATGAATATATAATTACCAATTTTCAGGAAAATGAAAGTTTTAGTGGTTTAATAGAATTTCTATCTGCACCGACGAAGGAAGAATTCGCAAAAGTTGCTTATTCTGCACAACCTATAGCCATTCGGAATGGGGCAAATTTTGAGGGAATGCAACAACTGAATATGTCTTTTATACAGAACATTTACAGTGATCTTGCCAACACAGGGAAGTGGGAACCTTGCAAATTTAAACAGTTAAATTCAGAATTTGAGAGCTTTCTTCAGGCTTTGTCAACAATGAATGATAGCAGCGCTGAAGACGCATGGTATCTTGTTTGGTAGGAAAGTTTTTAAATAGTTATTTTAACAGAGATTCTGAACAGAGCGATATAATCTTGGTTTTTAACATTTTACAATGTTTTTGAAATACGAAGGGGTATTTGCCACCCCGAAATTAGAGAACGATTCGGGAGTGCGATTAAAAGACCCAGTTTCTTCCCTGACGATTATCCGGTAGCTAAAGATGCTCCATGGCTTTATGCTGCTTCTCCGGAAGGAGGCGTAAACCTTCACGTAAGTCAATAAGTTATCTAGAAAGCCTGTAATTAAATGTTTCTTTATTACAAAAAGTTATTTCAAACTAGACAAGTAAATTAAGTATATAAATTGTTTAATAATGTATCTGTCATTAATTTATTAATACACTTTCTTATAAAGATTGATTATTTTCGTGAATTTGCTTGGCAAGCTCAACTTTCTGGAAGTAAAGTCTGGATTTTGCGTGCACCGGCTGAATGCAATCATGTTTGTACAGAATTATTGGAAGTTAGAGTCAACCAAGGAGATTTGTGTAAGGAAATATTACTTTTCACTTCTCTCGCTTTTACATAAAATGGATGTAGCGTTAAAACCAAAGAATTAATTTTGTAATTGATTATATTTTTCAGTTAGCATACAAACTAATACATGGTTCCATGGGACTTTCATCGAAGCCAAGAATCCGTCCATTGCGATTTTAATAGATTACCAATACTGATATCTAAAGTCTGTGAAATTATCGCAAAAAACTTACTTTTTACTTAGAAAGGACAAATGTTATGCAATTTACTGAATATTACTGAATTTATATAATTAATTATAATATTTACTGAATAATTACCAATGTAAATTATGGTAGTTACACTAAATGAATGAATTTGCTAATGTTTTAGCAAATTTGCTTATCAAAAGTAATAACTGTTTTCCGATTATTTAACTTTGATGGCATGTAATTGATAAGTTGCAACCGCGTTATGTTCATTTACATGTCAAAGATTAACTTACTCTTATCAGAGAATACTGATTATATATGCCACATCGATATTAATACAGTCGCCATACTTTATTCCCAGCCACGTATTACTTTGCACTTTGCACAACAGTAACTTCATATTTTATTAATATACTTTCTGTGAATTACTATTAAAATGGATACAGAAAATCGATTGAAAATCATCCAAAATATGGATTTCATTGCATCCAATGTCTGTTCTTTGTCTCGATTGCTAAATCTACTTCTCCAGGAATCAGTTCTCACCCAACTGGAAGTAGAATCAATTGTAAGTTCAAAAGTTTAACATATTTCAGGCTTTTTTCTCCAATTATGAATACGTTTCCAAAATACTGTGATATTGATACTATTACTGTACATACACAAATGAAATTATCTTTGCATATTTTCAGAAAAATCAAAGGATGGCATATGATGCTGGAACAGAACTCGCTAACCTCATATGCAAAAAGGATAATAAGAAATTTACAGTTTTTATTGGATGTCTCAACGAAAGCGGAAATGATGCGATTGCTCAAAGGTTGATGAGGAACACAAAAGTCAAGGAACTCACTGAATTTAAACCAATATGGTTTGGAATGACAGCACCCACAACATTTTACGGAAGAGACAAAGAAATGGAATCATTGGAAAAGTTCTGGAATAATTGTCTGACCAAGAAGATTTTATCAATCGTTGCAGTAACTGGATTAGGTGGAGTTGGAAAAACCGAATTGGCCAAGAACTTCGCCATGTGGTTTTACGAGAGCGTTGGAGGTCACTGCATTTGGATCGAGGCAGAGACTCCTCAGTCTATGAAGGAATCCTTCCAGAACTTAGCTGACAACTTCAAAATCTCCCTCAAGGATGACTTGGGGAAAGAAAAGAAGCTTCTGGATATCGTGACTGAGGTTTACAAGAAACTCTTTGGAGAAAAAGTACTTATTGTCGTCGATAATTTGGAGAATTTCGAAGAAGAGATATTGAAACTTCTTTTCCGTCTGTCTTCTGAACAACCACCAACAGTATTGAAGCCTTTTGTTATCACAACTTCCAGACGCTGTGACGCTAAAGCGTATTTTGGGACTAAATGTAATCTTCTAGACTTGCAAGTCTTGACCAAACACTCTGCTATACAATTCTTCAGTAAATCTTTAACTATTGATGAAAGTCTAGTCAACAGCATTCAAGAACTAATCGAGAAATTATGTGAACGATTACAATTCTACCCCCTTGCAATGCAGCAAGCATCAGCTTACATCACTGAACGGTTGCTCTTCTGTGGAAATGTCAATGAAGCTATTACAAATTATCTTACCGAAATTGAAAATCAAACGAAGGCTTTGTTAAATTACGAGCTGCCTCAATATGAAACAATGGAAGGCATTTCCAAAACAACAATGATAACGTGGAGAATCAGTGTTGAGCAACTAAGAAAATATGAATTGGCTTCTGACGTTTTGAATATCATTTCCTTTTTATCACCAGATCATATTCCCACTCGTATTGTAAGAAAAATACTGCAACATTCAGGGAAAATTTCAAATACAGCAAATGTGGAGAAATCCATCCTTCTCGTTAGAAAATATTCAATGATTAACTACTCCGGAGAGAATTTAATATCAGTTCATCGATTAGTCCAAGAGGTAACAAGGATTGAGTTGGAAGAACGAGGGGAGTTCAGTTCAGTCTTAAATGGAATATCCAAATGCATGACAAACATGCTCAGAAAGAAGGAAATAGTTTTGAACGAACTGGTTCACGCTCAAGCAGTGTCCAACCACTTAATCAGACTTAAAGAAATGGTTGAAGACCATGCAGAACTTCTAAGGTTGATATTCTTTAAATTGCATACTGCAGGGAACTACAGAGATGCCCTGGACTTCAGTACTGAATCAGGAGAACTTTTGGAATCTGTTTTAGGGGAGAATAATAGATGGACTCTACAAATGAAACACCGGAAAGGAGGAGCTCTGAAGAAAATGGGAGATTACTCAGCATCCCTAGAAGTGTTACAAGATGTTCACAAAAAGCAGAAAGACACTTTTGGCGAGGAAGACAAAGACTGCCTGCATACAGCTATTCATTTAGGAAATACATATCGCAGTTTAAAGAAGTATGAAGACGCCTTGCAAACCTTTAAAGGTGCATTAGAAAAGAGTGAGGAAATCTACGGAAAGGAAGATACACTTACACTTAGTCTTAAGAATAACATTGCCAATGTACTTTCTAATCAAAGAATGTTTGATGAAGCATTGAAAGTGTACGGAGAAGTGCTGGAGGTGGAAGAACGAGTGTTAGGATTGGAGGATCCTGATACTCTGACCACTATGCACAACATTGCAACTGTTAAACTTGATCGAAAAGACTACCTAGAGGCCTTAAAACAGTTCCAAGAAGTTCTGGAAATAAGAGAAAGAGTTCTTGAACTGAATCATCCTTCCACTTTGAGAACTAAACATAACGTTGCCTGGGTATACTATCATTTGGGTAGCCGCGAAGAAAGTTTCCAGTTGGCCAAAGAAGTACACGAAAATGAGGTCCAAATACTCGGACCTCGACACCCAGATACAATCAGAACCAAGAAATTACTAAATAATGTTGAAGCGTTACTTTCCAAAAGTACGAGCGATTCCAACACAAACCGAAAATGTGCACTTCTGTAGCTGGCGTGTTTTTATAACTTTTGTTTTCTTATAAATCACTTAATAAAAGACATAATTAATCTAATTATTCCCAACTCCCAAATTAGAATTTCTTGTTATTTGCAACAATTAACGAATTTCATATTGACATTAATATTTACAAAACAATATTTCAACCACTAAGTATAAATCCCGGAAAATAATTCAGCCCAAAATTTAAAACATTTATTTTCAAACCACTAAATCAGTTTTAATATTTTTAGATATTTATTATTTCTTTTTAAATTTTTTTACAAAATATGCTGCCAGTGCGGTACATACTACAAAATTTTAATAAATTGAAACGTTAACTTTCTTCGAATCATTGAGGACTAGAACTCATCTACCGAAATTTTAATTAAATATCAAAATAGAAAATTAAACAACTGATTCCATATTGAACCAAGAGGACAGATGTCGTATAACTTTAAAAGTAATATAAGAAATGTCCTATTTTCATATTTTAATCACAATGACAGGGGTTACTAATGTTGAAAACAAAAATTAATGAATCTGACTACTAATTCGAAATCATAAAATGAAAGTTTGAAAGTCCTATTCTTTTAACAACATTTTTACTTTTATTCTAAGGTGCACTGATACATAAATAACGAATAACGGTAAACTCAACAAACATTGTGAAAGCAATACAATGGTATTTAACAGTACATTTGAGTATTTAGATAATAAACAGAAGATATGTAAACATGAGATATTTTCTCCATTTGACGATTACGTAGCTAGCCATGGGTGAAAACGAATGGCTTCTTGACTGCGGTCTCCATAATCATAGCTCAACTCTTCACCCACTTCTATTGTTCGTTTCGCAAGAAAAATCAACCGAGGGGATCCGTTGACCATCACAGTTTTTGTTACAAGATTTCCGGTGCGACTATGGTTAATTAATCTCCCCAAGCGATCGGATTCTTTAGTCGCATCAATGCTGCAATACATAATATTTATTTATTATTAGGAAAACTTAAATATACACATCAAAATAATCGGTTTACTGTTTACCTCAACAAAAATAATCAATTTACCTAATATAAATACATTCAGCTAATAAATACTTATCCAGTCTCAAGTATCATTACTCCGAACTAATAATATCCTTTTGCCTCCAGCTTTAAAGCAATTTGCTAATGTTTTAGTATATTTCTTTAAAGTATAGTGGGGTTTTTGTACTTTACTTCAGGTAAATGTATTGAAAGATCAGAAAAACGCATTAAAACTTAGGCAAAGATATATTATCAGTTGGGAGTAATGCTATTGAGACTGGATAAATCTTTACTAGCTAAATGTATCTATATTAAGTAAAGTGATTATTTTCTTGAGGTAAGCAGGTTATTTTTGAGGTACATTTATCATTTAAATAGAAGTATTTCTTACTTAGTAAAGTATTACTTTAAGGTTGAGATATTCTTGACGACAGCCTGACAACAGCGGATTATCATATTCGCTGTTAAAATCGCTTTGTAAAAAAAGCTTCAGCCTCTTAACTATTATACATACAAATGTAAAAAAATACTAGGAGGACCGTACTACAAAGTTACTCCTCGTTTAAGCGATGCAAACACATCTGGATGGAGATAGAAAATTATTTGTGAAAGGTTTATCAAAAACTCTCACAATTGATTTTTTTACCTCCAATCCAGAGGTGTTTGTATCGCTAAAACGAGGAGTAACTTTGTATTACAGATTTATGCGGCCCTCCTAGTATTTTTTTACATCTGTAAGTATAACCATTACGAGGCTGAAGCCTTCTTTTGCAAAATCGATTTTAACAGCGAATATGACAGTCCGCAGTTGTCAGGCAGTCGTTGTGCAAATTTTTTAAATATTTTTCAAGTTGATGGTCTTACCAATACTTTTGGTTGTTGAACGAGAAATAGTACATATAACAACCGGTTCCCGAATCTTCACCGTAAATATCCTCCCGATCCTTTGCTTCTGCACTCGTTAACAAATCTCCAACATACTCAACTACATACTCATTTCGGATAAACTTCTTCGTTGCAATAATTCCACGACCCTTCTGGGGGAAATATCTTACCTTAAATATTAATAAGATAATAATGCACAATATTTACTGCAACTTATAGTATTACATAATTATAAATATAATATAATATAATTTATTATTAGTATATGATGTAGTTACGTACTTGGACTTCAGTCCAGGAAATATCATTAAAATAAATATTTACCTCAATACCATGTTCAATCCTGTTTTCTATAGTTGCAATGAGTAGTTTATGGTTTTCAGCATTTATTGATTCCTTCGTCTTTCGAAGACTACGTCTTTGTGGGAAAAAATCGGTCAGCTTACGACATCGAACAAGGCAATTTTTCGACAGTTGTTCATCAACAGCTTTTCGTTGCGTCCCCTTTTTTTCTTCAATAAACTCATGTCTGTCACGTAATCAACAGTAATTAAATATGATTAACATTTAGAAAATCAGTTAATTTTATAAACACCAGAGTTAATCCACGCCCACCCAAGAATTAAATAATAATGATACTTGGTTGGTCATTTTAAGTAATTAGTAAGATTTTAAAATACTAATTTTACGTTTTCTCTTGGGAGTTGTTGTCGTTGTTGACGAGAAGAGTATTTTGCGAGGTGCGTAAGGCTTGTTGACGTCTACCTTTTTTTCCCTGATGGCTAATCGTCACAACATTTTCATCTAAATGTAAACTGAGTTCATCCAGAGATTGAATTTTGTGAGGTGTGGGTGGACTATCAGCTTTATGTCGTTTTCCTCCCTTTGCAAATTCTCCTGATGGAGAGGGTGTTGCCGATTTGCTTGAGATCATAATGAGGATGTGGTGTTTCCAGAATCAACTGTGATATTCTTTGACTCCCTTGAAAATTAAATCGAAGATGGATACTGGACACTACTTCATCTCAGAAAATTAGGCTGATTTTTTTCTGAGCAGAGGAAACATCCAAGATTTTCTTCTTTCCAAAATTTCCAATTTTTTGTCGGCCTAATTTTCTGAGATGAAGGATAAACAGCTTGGTAACGTGTCTCTTGATTGATTTTCAACTTTAAGCGCGCCATCAGAGTTCTTGACAATTGGGCGCATTTTCTAGTCATATTTCCAGACGCAACTTCCAAGACCGTTCCTTCCACATCCCCGTTATCCAACCAATATGTAGTTTTTACATTGTTTCTGATATTTATCAGCATTTTAATGATCATATTTCACAAAAATTCAATTTCCTGTTAAAAAACTACTGAGATTGTCATTTTTCCATAAGTCCTTCACAATTGTGCTAGATTACGAATACTTAGTACTTAGTTCTTGTTGGTTGTATTGCATTGCGTCTCCTCCAGTTCTATTTTTGAGTTATATATTTGTTCTTCAGTTCATAGTAGTACAAATACTTCTATACTATATTTATATAGGTCAAATGCGTTTGTAAACAAAAAAAACAATTGTCAAGCGAACAATTCTCTGTTACATATAAAAGAAAACGTGCAATAAAAAAGAGAAAGGACATTCCATTTTCCTGTTTTACAATATGTACGTTTTGGTTTGTAAATATTGCTTTACTTAAAATGACTATCTTAGTATCTTTTTTAGTGTGTGCCTTTCATGCTATTCCAGCCATATATGGTTACCTCCTGGACGAATCTTCGTTAATCGATTTAGTAAATATTAAAGGTAATTATTTTCGTATTATTATCCTTTTTCAAATTACGATCGAGTGAAATATCTCTAGTTGCAATATATTTTTTAGTGATATTCATATTCCAAAGGTTTCACAATAGACGGCTTTGGATTCCAAAATGTCAATCATAACCACAATCAAAGTTTTAGAACTATTAATCCACTCTTGGAATATTTATTGGAAGACATGTGTGATAAAATGGAGGGCAATAGACAACTTATCCGAAATTCAACGCTTCCTGATTACCCCGATTTTCAAAACATGTATTCAAAATGCCAGAAATTATTTAAGGTACTTTTTTGTTTTAAGAAATGATTAGTTTTCTACAAGAACACAGAAATCGAAGATATATTTATTTGACTGTTTTAAGTAGGAAGATAAAACATGCTTTTCTACATGCATTTTTCATGGAATTATTGAAAGAGACTCTTACGGCAAAACATTTCTGCTCAGTGTAAAAAGCAAGGAGAATTTATATTTTGACGAATCTGCACCATTTCCTCATATGGTGGAATACGAATTTCACACGGATGATAACATCTTCTGTTTTTCCAAAGGTTTCATCATTTCGCATTGTTATTTGTATTACTATATATTAATAGAGAATATTTTATTGTTTGTCAAAATGGGGTTTCAAAGAATATAGAGCAGTTTTGCTGGATAATACAATTCGGTGCAATTTGGCTTCAACCAATGAATTTTGCATAATCGATGAGGACGACTTGGTAAATATAATGCTTATAAGTTATAACCATGCATTTTAAACTAAACTCATAAAATAGAACATCCAATCTTCCAGAATAAAAATCCGGGTAGTATTTACAGTGCATTTTAATTATAAAGATTTTTTGGTTCATTAAATTGTAATTTCAACAGCACTGCGACTCTAATCTTGGAAATTGTGATTTTGACGAAACAGAAGGTAAGAACTAGTTTTTAAGTTTCAACTTTGACACAAACTCAATTTCTTAAGTGGTTATTGAATTGTTAAGAAATTAAAGTGTGGTTTGAACAGCTTCTGTAATAAACTCTGGGAATCGAGCTCATGTGTTGACTTGTGGATCTTTGGATACCATTAAGTGGAAATATTTTGAGAATTCGACGAAACCTCTGTGCATTCTTCCACGAAAAAATCAGTTATTGCAAATGTACAGAAAAGTTTTCAAAAATTGTAAAGTCTGCTCTAATGAGGTAAACAAACTATAATCAATCAAATAATTAAAAACGTAATATAAGTAAATGCAATACGGTTAAGTTCTCATATTACCCCAAATTCTAAATTATTTTTTGCGAAGTTAATAATGACAAATGTTATATAATCAGTATAGAAAAGGACCACTAATCAAATTCCTAAGTTTGCCAACAAAGGAAGAGTTTGCAAAAGTTGCTTATTCTGCCCAGCCAATTTTAATTCGCAATGGTGCAAATTACGAAAGGATGCAACCTCTGAATTATTCCTTCATAACACAAATTTATCAAGATTTAACCGTTGGAGATTGGCAACCTTGCAAGTTTAATCAATTTGGATCAACTTACGAAACTTTTGCAGAAGCTTTAGCCGCAATGAGAGAAGATAGCACTTTTTTAGAACCGTGGTACATTCTTTGGTGAGAAATTTGACAGAAAAGCAATTAGTATTTATTTATTTATTTATTGAAACCGACAATTTCCTCCAAAGAGGTAAACTACATTGTCGTAATATTAAGGGTACCAGATTAAGTGAATAAGAAATTACTTAGATATCTTAGATTATATTACTTAATCGAAACAAATTAGGCTATAAGTAGGGGAGTCAAATTTTATCCTTCATAAGAATAGTAAGCCATTAATCAGAAAAAGTTAAGTACTCATTATTGTATTACAGAAATAGTGGCAGAAACAGTACTCATTATTGTATTACAGAAATAGTGGCAGAAACAGTACAGATAATTTAATGTCATCAATACTTATATCATTAACGTTACTTAAGTAGACTTATACATATACATATTATTCACTATCAGAGTCACAAATTGATTCATCGGGCAAAGAATCTATTTCCTGAAGATTTAAGAGATAGGTTTTTAGCTTTTTTTAAAATATAGGTAAAGAGGTTGCTTGCCGTATATCTACTGGAATGGTATTCCAGTAGACCAGTGCTTGTTCAGAGAAACTTCTATTACCAAAAGATGTTTGTTTAACGGACAGGGCTCTTTTGATGTATACGTTGGATCTAGTATTCATAGAATTATCCTGATCAAAATTTAGATAATTCAGAAAGTAAGGCGGGCATATATTATTTAATATAGTATATACTAGTTTCAACAATTCGAACTTGTAAAGATTTAAGGGGAAGAGCCATTGCAATTCTTTGGTTATAGATTCTTTAACATGATCGTACTTAGATTTACGGAGAACGAATCTTCCAGCAAGTCTAAGTACTCTTTCTATATTATTAATATATTTAGCATCAGCAGTTCCCCATATGACTACCATATATCTTATAATAGACAATACATAAGCATTCATTATTATTAATCTATTAGCGAAACTAAACATATATTGAAAAGGAAACATTGACAATATTATACCGTTACACCTCGTCGTGATGTGATTAATGTGGTCAGTAAATTTTAATTCCGAATCAATAATCAGCCCGACAATTTTTACACTATCCGAAGGAGTGATTTTCGAATTGTTAAAGTTGAGGCTAATACTGTTACGATCGATTGGGCATTTTGGTTTGCTCACAACTACCATTACAGTCTTATCTACATTTATTTCCATGTAGTTGCTATTCATCCACTTAAGTATACGCATTAAATCATCTTCCAATTTATTTATCATACACTGAATTTCATCAGGTTTACCAGAAATAATAACTGTATTGTCATCCGCAAATAGATACATATCAGAGTTTTTTACACAGTTTGGCAGATCATTAATAAATATTGAAAATAAAAGCGGAGCCAGTATACCACCTTGAGGAATTGAAAGGTCAATAGGTTTCACGCTAGAAAAATTATTTTCATCAATAAAAGTGAAGTGCGATCTTTCCGTGAGGTATGAGGCAAGCCAATGTTGATCGATATTATACCAATTTAGTTTCTGTAGCAAAATTAAAGGGTTAACCTTATCGAACGCTTTGGCCATATCTAATGCTAATACAATACAGATATTACCATTATTTATTTGCTTAAATAAAAGATCAGTAATAGCTATCTGCGCATGCATAGTGGAATGATTTTTCCTAAATCCAAATTGATTGTTGTGCAGTATATTATTATCATGTACATGACATATAATTTGATCATATACACATTTTTCAATCAATTTAGATAGAAATGTTTGCACTGAAATTGGTCTGAAGTGCACTGGTAGAGTTGGATTAGTAATTTTTGGAATTGGGACAATTTTTGAAGTTTTTAGTGATTTACACATATATCCTTGAAGTAAACTTAAATTAACAATATTCAGAAGACAATTATTAACCTTATGTATAGGCAATAGCAAGAAAAATAAAACTGGACTGAGACCAAGAGCGTCCACTGAATGAGAATTCCACTTTTTGATTCCTTTAAATGCACATTCGAATTCACCAACTTCGATGGTGTGAATTTTGAAATGCTCAGTAATCGTGGGAATTAGTGAAGATTTACAAGGCATTTCTAAAATGGAATATGTCGCTGTACTAATTTTTGCAAAGTGATTATTTATGTCTTCAGCTCTAAGTTCAATTTTACTATTTCCTGTTTTCCTGATATCTAATAGAGAGTCAACGCACCGAAATACCCCGTCTTTTTCAATCTTTTTGTTTAATTCGTTTTTTGAATCCTGTTTTATTCCCCTTTTTACATATATGTTTAAAATGTTGAGAACAGCTCGATTGATTACTGTTGGGACATTTTTCCAAAGAGAATAAAACTGATTCCGTTGGCGAATCAAGTCCTTTGTGGAAATGGAAAGAGGTGTGCTTTGGTTTTTAGTTCTTATCTTAATAGTTTTATAGGGTGCACATTTATCGTATAAATGTACAATATTACTGGTCAGTTTGTTTACCATATGATCTAAAGAGTCACCTACTGTTAGACAGTAGTCTTGTGACTCAGTAATTTCAAATGCGTGATAGAGATCAAATTGTTTGAGATTTCTAATCCTAATTTCTTTAAAATCAACCGGTTTATTTTTACAGCTAATTGTTAATTCAACTGCCAGGTGATCAGATATAAATGGTTGTATAACGTTAACATTTACTACATTGTTGGAGTTCTTTGCAATACATAAATCAAGTATTGAATTCCCTCTTGTGGGTTTATCCACAAGTTGGACACAATTATGTTTATGTACTAAAGAATTAAATTCATTGAGAAAATTGGGGTAGGCATCAAAATTAAAATCACCTAAAAAATAAACCTGTTTATCAACTTTCCCTAGTTCTGTTAGCATTGCACGAAATAATTTCATATCGTTTTTAATAACATCCTTACTATAGTTTGGCCATCTGTACACACAGATGACTATAAAAGATTTATTGTAATCTAATTGCACATTCAGCGCTAAAAATTCGGTATTACTGTAATCGGAAAGTAGGATGTTATTGAACACAAACGGTTTAAATTTAAGATTATCTTTCAAATATATAGCTATTCCTCCTCCATTATTATACGTTCTGTCATTTCTTGAATATTGAATATTCATTTATTAGTGGAGATCGCATATTTTCCTTAAGTCTAGACTCAGTTATGAAAAATATATCATAATTTTCCTCAATCAAAAAGAGTTTAATTAGAAATAATTTGTTACGCATTGATTGAGCATTTATATGACACATTTTTAGGAGCTTACAGATATTTTGTGGTTTGGTTTTTCTTGGATCTATGACTCCATTGGAGCATGGCCTAAAAAACCAGAATTGGAGCGTTTCTTTGCAGTAGTTGGATTTTCGTCTCCAGCAAACTTCCTCTTGTTGTTGTGAAGTGTTTCCAGTTTTCTGTTAACAACCTTGAATACAGTCCCGTCGATTTCGATTTCATTTCTTGCATAGTTGATGTTGCATTGCTGATTAATTTTTTCACATTCAGTTTGCTTTTGTCGTAACATTTTTCGAGCTATTCTTGTGTTAACTGGCAGATCCTTGACAATATATGGTGAGTTAGAGTTCTCCTTATCTTCTTTGAGCTTGGCCGAGTTAGATAGAATAAGGTCACCGTCACTTTGTTTCACAAGTTGAACTTTTATGAGGCGAATTTTTCCAGCCGAAAATTTTGATAATCGATAAACCAAATCAACATCTATATTAGACAAAAATAATTTATTCTCAATAATGTTTAATATTTTGTTTTTGCACTCATCTGATGTTTCATCTTCTGCGTCCTCAACCCCCATAAACAATAGATTCCTCCTTCTGAGCTCCTCTTCTAGATAATCAACCCGATTCTCTAATTGATAAACTTTGTTTTGAAGTTGTAGGACATGACCTTCCAGTGAACTTTGAGATTGTTGCATTTGTAGGACGTTCTTGTCAATGTTTTTGACATACTTCAAAAGGACTTTCATCATTGATTGGTCATCGTTTTCCGAATCCCACTCATCGTCATTAGTACTTTGAGAAGGTGGCACCTTCTTAGAAGCTGATGGCTGGATTTTCCCTTTTCTTGATGTTCCTCCTCTTGGGTTAGGCATGATGATGAGCAATCAGCTGTTCTCAGTAGGTCTAGATATATATATAATCCGGGGTGCTAGTATCACACATAAACGAATAGGGAGATTGGACCCTCAGACGTACATATATATAAAAATTAACTTAACTTTACAGTCGAGTTTGCTTAGCCAGGGAATTTTAGGTGTTGCCAGATATGTTACTTCAGAGTTAGTGCGGCTTTGCTTATAGGAAGAACTTTTTGTGTAAAAATGGGAATATGAGTCAGATCTTACAGTATTTAACGTGATTCTAGTAAATGGAAAAATTTGCTATGTGGTAGTACGAAAAATTTTTAAATTTGAACTGTGTTTGACTATGAAAGTTAATTAATAATGACCAGATTGGGAGAAGCAATTAATGAAGAGCTGTTTACTTCAAGCTTCTAAAGTATTTCTAAAGCTTCAAGTATTTTAATTTAATAATATATCTGGCAAAATATAAGTTCTTTTTGGAGAAAATTTAAATGCACCTTAAAAATAATTGGTTTATCCCAAGAAAAATAATCTCTTTAGCTCATATAAATACATTTACCTAATGAATGTTTATTCAGTTTCAAGTTTCATTGCTCCGAAATGATAATGTACCTTTACCTCCCGTTTTAATGCCATTTGCTGGTGTTTTTATTACATTTACCTCAAATATAGTGAGGATTTTGTACTCTACTTAAGGTAAATGTACTAAAACGTTAGAAAATTGCTTTAAACTTGAGACAGAGGTGTATTATCAGTTAGAAGTAATGATACCAGAGACTGAATAAATATTTGTTAGCTAAATGTATTTATATGAGATAAAATAATTATTTGTCTTGAGATAAATCGATTATTTTTGAGATACTCTTAAGTACAAGACGTTCTTTTTTATTAAAAATTCATAAATGGATTTATTTTATAATTTCTTATGGATATTAAGGGGGATATGCCTTCCGGAAATCCAAAGGAGATTTGGAAGTGCACTTAGGAAACCAAGTTTTCTTCCTGATGACTATCCCATTGCTAAGGATGCTCCCTGGATTTACACTGCTTCTCCAGGAGGTGGAATAATGCCGCATGTAAAACAACTTAATCCATTTGTTTATTTTTCCAGTTTGAATTTTAGAGTTTCTAATGCGCAGCGATTTTTCTGTTGTAAAGATGGACTACTTTCGTAAATTATCATGGCAAGCCCAACTTTCTGGAAGAAAAGTATGGACTTTGGGTGGTCCGCCCGAGTGTAACCACATTTGCACCGATTTATTTCAAGTCACAGTTAAACCGGGAGATTTGTGTAAGAATTAACATTTTTTAAAGGTTCAAAAAAAGTATTAACAATTGATAGCTTTGATTGTGGTTTAATTGCAGTTAACATACAACCAAACTCATGGCTTCATGGAATACTCATTCCGGATGGAGATCCTTCTATCGCAATTTTGACAGATTACGATTTGCAAGAATAATGACATAATTGAAAAAAAAGAAATTCATTTCTGACTTGGGTATACATAGTGATGACTTAATTTTAATTGATTTTAGATTACAAATAGAGAATTTAAATTTTGATACTTTGAAATTGAGTTAACCAATAAAAAATGTAACAATGTGGACAAATTATTGAATTACATAGCTAAAATCTCATGAGATCACATTTTGATTTAATCCATGTGTAATGTTTGGGTTCAATTTTTAACCAGATTTGCACATTTTAAACCATACAGAATTGGCAAACTAGAAATCATTAAATTATATTTATATTTTCAGTTGATTACATTTTTATTAACTTACTTTGGAGTTTATTCAAAATTCAGTCTAAAAATACAGATCTCTTTGATTTTCTATAACCTTCAATTTTGATCATTAGAAACTTAATTTTAGCATTACAAATTTTGCAGTTGAAAAACGAAACGGATTTCTGATAAATATATATTTCATTCGCAATACATGAATAGTAAAGAATATTAATTCATGATTAAATTGATAAGCAAAGTAATTATATATAATATAATAATATATATAATAATTATGTATATAATGTAATTAATAAACTTGTGGTAACATTTACAATAATTTAGAATCTACTACTTAAGGGAATATTGTAAGACTCTCGGTCTCGAAATCGAGGTGTAATTTCCTGAAAACAATAAAAAAATCTTCTATAATAATAATTAATAAATATTATTGTTGATATTATTATTTATTCGATTAAAACTTACAAGGGTTTTTGTTTGTCGTCGTTTGTGTAACCAAATGACCAAAACGATTATTAAAACGAGTAAAAATATCGTAGTTCCTTGGAAGTAGAAAACTTCTAACCGATTTTTATCCAAATTATTCGCTATTTTATCCAATTTATTCGTCTGCAATGTCACATCCCCTGAAAATTACCCAACAAGTATTATAAAATGTTCATTATCATGTTATTCATAGTTATTCCAAATTTTAAATCTTACATTCTGGTTCCGTAACATTTTTAATATTGCCTTCAATGTCATTTTTAGCATTGGCTTCCGTGACATTTTTAGCATTGACTTCCGTGACATTTTTAGCATTGACTTCAGTGACATTTTTATTATTGACAAAGAGAACGGCTTTGATAGTGATGGTTTGCTCAGCATAAGGCGGGTTATTCAACGAGCAAACATACAGTGTAGATTTGGTTACCATTGAATGGTGCATTTGGAAATGGCTTCCTTTGTCATGTGACAGAACGGGTTTCGACAGCTTTTCATAGACACCCTGTATTACAATAAATATAAAATGGGATACGTTATGCAAACCAGAGAAAGAAATAGAATTGCATTTAAAAAAACTGTTTTATAAAAACTAAAAAAAATTCACCTTTACTGTAGATATTGTTAACAATGTTGTGTTCATGTGAAACCCGTGTTTTCGGTCATAAGACATAAAAGCTGGTTTTGCAAGTTTTTGGTAGACACCCTGTAACAAAGCAAAACCAAATAAAAACAAATTGAAAGGTAAATAATCCTGGTAATAAAAATAATTGTGTTTCAGAAAAATTCAAAACAGCGATTTTAGAAAATTCAATAATTCACTTTTGTAAATTTTTATTGTAATTTGCTAAAAAATTGACTTACGGGAGATTCATGGTAATACAAATCAGGAATAATCTTAGGGTCGTTCACTCTGCACGGAAATATAGTCTCAGGCATATCTTCGTCAATAATAATTTCGATATGAGAACCAGGGTATAGATGTTGATCAACTTGAAATCCAGCTAAATGGTAAAAAAATGAACTTCTTAATTATTTCTTAATGCGAGCGAAATGAAAACAAGATGAGGAAAGTAATTTTTACGCGTAGGATCAGAAGTGCTGTGGCTAAAGATGCGGACAGAAGAGAACTTGGAAGAATCTCCAACTTTTTCACAAAAATACTCTGATTTTGAAGTAACATGAGGCGTAACAGTGTTTTCGAAGCACATAGAATACTTGTCAGTAGAAGTTCCATTACTTAAAGAATTTATTTGCACTTTGGTTTGACTGGGAGGCTGAAAAGCAAAATCCCCACATTTCTTTAATTTTTTTGAGTTTTGCATTTGTGTCTTTTACCAAATATTTACAGAATTTACCAAATAACCTTCTCCCAATCGCAAAGTCCATGTCGTTTGGTACTCTGCAACACATACTAATTCAGTTTTCCATAATTGCGATATTTTTATATTCAAATCTGTCACGTTATGCATTTTCAATCTGGACGTTAATCCATTTTCCATTTCTCTTTTCATCAATATTACCGGATTAGTAGTACGGGAATTACATCTGTGTTTAACAAATTACAGAGTTTAGAGTTTTTAAAATTGAAATAAATTTCGTAGAATTTATACATTTTTAATAGTTGCACTTACGTATCCACAATATTATTGCTATCAAAAGCTTTATAAGGCTCTGCAAAACATTCAGTTTTAAAATAATTGTCAAAATACTTCATATATAGAATTATGGAACCAATCTTCAGTAAATAAGTCACACACCTGTAATAACCCACGGATTGTTTATTTGAAAACTAAGATTTTCTGTTACTACGTCTGTAGAATTCCAAATCCGAGCTTTACAGGTAATTGAATGAAGATGCTCCTCCATTTCAACCAAAACATTTTTTACATACGCCCACTCGCGGGGTATTTTAGCAAAGCTTTCGTTTCTTTCGGCAGTAAGAACATCACTTCCTTTAAACGTTAATGTTACATTATTATTTAGGAGTCTGAGATTACATAATTTTAGTTATAATTTTCAAAGTACGCAAATTATGATATTACTGTGACTAAAAACAGTTTTTTAAATACAAAGATTGTAAAATTATCTCTTAAATACTGCTCCCAGTCAAATTAATGAATGAATTTAAACACGAAAACGTACTTTCTGGGAGGAGAGAGGAACTTCCGTTTTTATAATGAAGAAACCATTGAATACTGTCACTGAAAATGTACTTGGAAGCAACACACCAGATCTCGACCACATCTCCAGCTAAATAATTTATTTTTTCATTTTCCCTGATGAAGATCTTTAAGCTATCATTGTGATGCAAATGCTTCAGTGTAGGATTAACAACTGAAATCAGAAAACCAAACACAAATTTCGTTTAATTTTCGAAAAAAATCCTTTAAAAATGAGAAATTTAACATTTTCCATGCATATTTCGAAATTTCTCACGGAAAAATTTTTCAGCAGCAAAAATTACTTACCAAAACCGGATAAAGTTGGTACAATTTTTATAATTGTTTTATAACCGCCCCCATTTGACGATTGGCTCTCGCATTTAATTATTGTCGTTGTATAATTTTTGGTATTATTGGTTACTTCTGAGTGATGAAATTTATGCACATCCGAATGACTCAACTGCAAAAAAAATTTAGCTCAAAATTTTGGCAAAGAAATTGTGACATATTATGAAATTTAATACTTAATACTTTATCACAACATAACTTGAGTTACCTTATCAAAATTGTGTTCCATTATACTGGTTACAGCTTGAGTATCACTGTCACTGTAATAGCAATTAGCTTTTTGTCCAGCTAAAGTGTTGCACGAACCTTTAAAATAATCGTATTTTTTCACTGCCGTTCCTGGAACTCTTCGGGATGATTCACGGCCTTCAACTGCAACATAAGGGTATTCCCCTACGTCTCTTTGCAATCTTCGGGAGAATTTACTTCCTTCACCACTAAATACACTATCTATACGATTTAATTGACAATAAAAATAGTTATCTTTAAGGATTTGCGAAAGAATTTTAATTATAATGATAAAAAGTGTTTTAAAATTTGTCTTAATTAAAATTAAAATAAAATTAAATTAAAATAAAAAATTAAAAGTAAAAAGAAAATAATAATATGATTTACCACCTAAGGAGGACCTATGAAAATGGCATTTTGTAGTTTCCTTGTGATCGTGTTTCCAAGTGTGGAAAACTTTTTTAGAATATGCTGAAATGCAAGAGATTAAACCAGAGGTGTTTTTCGAAGGGGTAAACCTACTACTTTGTGATGAAATATTGGATTGTTCCTCTAGGACAACTTTCAACGAATATTTGAATGCAGGAGTAGAATGTTTGATGCTGGAAATAGTTTTCAGCAAGTTTGATTTGGAAAGATCGATTTCAATGTCCTCATCTGACTCACACAAAAGTTCTATCTTGTTGTTCCTCGTGTACACGACGTGTTCTT
Organism: Yoshiicerus persimilis; assembly: GCA_020352615.2. NCBI lineage: Eukaryota > Metazoa > Arthropoda > Collembola > Entomobryomorpha > Tomoceridae > Yoshiicerus > Yoshiicerus persimilis. Next base: position 12,284,180 of record CM036941.2, read on the forward strand.
CGGATGGAATTGCTAAAATTTTAATTATTTTAATCTTTTTTAATTGCATTTTTTGGTTAAATTTACATAATTTATAACTAAACAGTTTTCTGTAAAATTTTAACTTTTTTATGGATAGAAAAATTTAGATTTGGGTAAATATATAGTATTAAAAGATTTTACACACCCCTGTAGTTTTTCAAAGTGAGCGCAAACGAGTCGGATACGTTTTTGAATATTCCTCTACACTCAAATTTTCCATGTGGTCTCGAAAAATTCGACTTTCTCAACAGAAACCCGAATTTTGCATCGTATTTTGCAAACGTAACTTCAGTAGGCGGTTTTACAGTCTGCAATAAATCCGTAATACAAAAACGTAAACAAATGTATTCTTCCTTTAACGCTTGACCAATTAATATCAATTACCATTTCTGAAAGAGTGAAAAATATATTCTTAAAACGACAATCTTTGTTAATTATCAAAATACGGTATCAATTTTTATTTAAATAAATACCAGAACTCTCTTTTATAAAGAATTGGGTACTCAAGAACAAAGAGGTTATAGAAAACAATAATATTTTGTAAGATGTCAGTAATTGTACAAGTTACAGTAGTTGAAGTCGAAGATGGACCAGATTCCGAAGATTCCAAATATGAGTCTTCTTCCGAATTAAACGAAACTTCCCCTCCGGACGAAGTGTCGTAGTTAGGAATATCTGCATCCGATTCCCCAATTGCCTAAACAGTAATAATTCGTGCTCTTTAAATAGATTGGCAAAGTAAACGTAAATATAATAGATTGAATCCGGATAATAAATGCCTCTTAAGAAATTTCTACTACAAGTGTCCATTACCGTAATATGCATTTATTACCACTTATACTAATCAAATGTAATATTGAGTTTAATAACCTTCGGTGTATGATTGAATAGTTTTATTTCTTCGAATTGATTCAGATTAGCAGTGCAAGGAATTGACCAAAATTCTTCTTCTCCTTTAACAGTATCTGCGTAATCGTGGTGAACTCGGTGAAACATTTCCTTGTTATCTAAATATTCAAAAGAATTTTAAAATGTTAGCATTTACTTTGTTGTTGTCACATCCGGCAATAAAAGCTCTCGTTCCTGGACTATAATTTCCGAATTTAACCATGGAGCTTTCAAAACACAAATTTATTTCCCAAATGTTATTTCTGTATTTGAAATAAAAATAAGTTGATACCTCTGATGTGAAGATAAATCCAACTGACAATATTTGAATCAGTCCCGCTAATGCAAGTGTAATTTCCAGTTCTTCCAAATACTTTAGAATGTGATGCGTTGACTATTAAAGTTTCGCTGAAGCAGTTTTCGTTGGCTTTGCTCATTATATTGTATTTCGAACCCTTAAAGAAACATTAATTTATATTTCGAACCATAATATTAATTAGTTACGAATTTAGTTCCCAATTTTATTGACCCTTAGTTTAACTATTTTCGAAATCTTACTTTGTTAGGAGTAAATTGCCAATAAATGGGGTACGATGCTGTGCATTGCAACTGAAGAGGTTGACTTGCCAGAATTCGACCATCTCCAGCACGAAATCCTTCACTATCCGACAGTATTGTAATGTTTGGTGACTGAGGAGACACTGGACAGTTTTTACCGTCTTGTGAGTTGGCGAAACAGTTTGAAAACTGGAAGATACAAAACATTGCCGTTAAAAGCGGTGTGTGGGCTTTTACTGCAACTAAGGTTATTTTTAACATGGCAGCAGATTTGTGTTTACTCTTTTTGCAACTTAAAGTGTTAAACAGTCAAAAAGGTTATAAAGTGTTTAGAAATGAAACCAAACGTGCAAATTAGCAGACATGACTGAGCGATTTTACTGCTATTACAGTTCGTTTGCACATTGTGGTTTTGGCAAGGCCATGATAAATCAAACTTTTATCATTTCTAAGAAATCCTTACCATTACTCAATTTTCGTACGTCTGTCTAGGCTGTAGGTACACGCTATAGGTATATAGGCTACAAAACTATTGTCCATTATTTTTTGCAGACTTGTATTTAAGTGTACCTCAAAAATAATCAGCTTACCTCAAGAATAATAATCACTTCACCTCATTTAGGTAAATACATTTATTTAATAAATATGTATTCGGTCTCAAGTATCATTACTCCGAAATGATAATGTTTAATGCAGTTTGTTAATGTTTTAATACATTTACCTCAGGAATAGTGAGGATTTCGTACTCGACTTGAGGTAAATGCACTAAAACATGAAATTGCATTAAAACATGAGGTATATTTTCAGTTCGGAGTCATAATGCCGAATGAAAAACCCCGAATCAAAAAATGTCGAAAGAAAAATGCCGAAAATAAAAAAATTAAACTAAAACTTGAATAATCAGCCTTACAAAATTAACTAATTGTATTTATTTGAGGTAAAGTGATTATTTTTCTTGAGGTAAATATATTATTTTTGAGGTGCATTTAAATTTTCCTCTTTTCTGCATTGCAGATAGTAAAATATACGTACCCCGTTGTAAGGACGGGTTACATTACTAGTATTAATAAGCAATGATCGTGAATGAAGGTCTAGAACAAAGAAAACCAAACATTACGCCGTATAATAGAGACAGCACTTTATCATCGATACTTCAGAGCATTGCATATCATCGGAAATAGTTTGACCGACTTAATACCATTATTAAGCCATGCAATCTTTACAAATGCCAGGGGCTGGAAATGTAATGTATAAAGTGCGAGCCGAAATGCCATTGAGTAAAACCACGAGTGATGACGTCACTAAAAACATAAGTCTACATCTTCCGACTACCACTTTACTGTATGAATTAATATTTCACTGCGATTACACAACACAAAATCCAAATTCAGAATTTTAATGATTCAGTTTCGGATCTGATGTACACCATTGCCTTAAGTTATTACATAGTGATTGCAATAAACTAGCAAAATAATATATTTTAGGTCAAGCCATGAGAAATATACCTACTTGCTATTCGAAAATTGCTTATTCTTTTTAGAATTCTTAGCTTTCCTTTTACTTTGAGCTTCATTCATGTGCTTAATTCTTATTTTAATCCGAATCTTCGCAAACTCCTTAATAATTTTTTCGTCTACAGATGGCAAAATGCTACACAATTTGGAAACTAGATTGTCTGTAATTAGTGAGATTGGCTACCTCCATTTGCCACATATACCAGATACAAGCATAACCTGAGCTTTACTGTGAGGGCCGATTATCAAGTCCCTTGACTTATCCCATCCAACATCGGAATTTAGAGACATTTCGTCGAAACTGATGATACATAATTTTGAAAAAGTGTCCATTTCTTCAGCTCTATTTTTCATTATTACTAAAACGTCTTCCAATATCCCGGGGTTGCATGGAAATTTTGATGTTCTTATAGTTCTTATAGATCTTATAGTTCTGTCTGACGGTAGAGGTATTCCCCAAATTTGGCAAACAGTATTGTATGCCTTTTTTGAGATTGCAATTAGAGACAATGATTTTATTATATCTTGTGTTGACCATTGCACTTTTTTCTTTCCTCTCAGGCATTGCAATTGGGTTTTGGAAAAGATTTTATTTATGGCATTTGTAAAGTTTTGCTTCGTTGGATTAGTCCTCCGTTTCTTAATCAATTTTCGATTAATCCGCAGCAACAAATTTTTTGATTTCAGTCGCTCCTTTCTAATTATGTAATCTACATCTAGGAAGTCTTTGTTTTCTTTTGATGATGAGTTTGAATTTTCTTGGATGTTTACTGTAGAGATACATATTGAAAAATTAATACAACTCCTATACAATGTTGCAGTGTAACATTAAATAATAGACCTAATACTTACAATTACACTTATGACTTGAATTTGCAGTCGCATCTTCTGAATTTGGAATGACATCATCCAATGAATTTTGTATTTCTAAAGTAGTCAAATGAAGTATCATTTAAATGATTGTTTTTGAAACACTTTAAATGTATTTCGTGCTTAATTTTCATTTCAAAATAATGTGAATATCTTTATTGTTGTTTTTCATCAAACATAATGACTGTACCGTCATTTTGGGGTAGATTAGCCGCACTTCTGCTATCATCTATGTCAAGTGAAGGTGCCGTATTGGAGGAAACTAGAATATTCAATTTAGTCATACTTTTTCAATTTTGGGAATTAATCTTATTCATATTATCATCATTGTAAATCCATTTTGTTATCCCTGTTGGAGTATTATTGAATATGTTCACAATTACCGAGAATGTTTGCAACCAGACCGTGATCAATCTTCTTCTTATGACGAATTTCTCTTGAAGTTAATGGAGACTTGTTCATAATTTGTAGTGGAAGGTTCAAAGAAGGAATGGCATCATGACAAAGTCTTCTTCTTTTTCTAACAGGAAGATTTAGAAGTTCGTTTTGTAAATCTCGGCAGTAGTCGTCTTCTTTAAAATGATCCGAACATATCACTGCATTTTTTGTGTCACATTTATCTTGACGTTTACACTTTACTTTCCATTGCTCTGAGTAGGTTGTTTTAGGAAAAGAGTGAAATATAAGGTCTTTGCGACTTTTTTGTGTATACTGGGTATTTTTGCAATCGGCAATAGCACAAACTGGCATTGTTCACTGATTAAACGAAAAGACAAACTGTAAAACTTAAAATAATTAAAGCTCACAAAGGCGAGTAAATTCTCGGATGGCACCATGAATGCTTTGAATTTATGTGGATATTGACGTCACTCGCGCGCTTTTTGCACTCAATGGCTCGCTCGCGTTTTTACGTCTCATTTCCCTACCCTATCAATATATTATCTTCTAGTGCCCTGGTATTATAGCATATAATTCATATAAAGCACAATTATAGGCAACAAATATATTATTATTGGATTTCCATACACTTCATGACTAATTCTATGCGTTCATCTAATTTCTTGTAATAGATAAATTAAAAGGACAGTTTTTGAATACGTTTTTCCTGTTAGCATTGCATAATAGCAAATATCTTTAGTTAGGTATGTGATGTCAAAAGTTCTTGCATTTCCTCCCACAATCAGGCAAGTATAGACAAAGAAGTGAGAAAATGGTTATTATTGAACACCTAAAATAATAGTCAACAGAGTGATTAGAACTTACATGTGAAGTATACTCATTTCTATAATAAGTATAATTAAGATGAGATCATTTTACTTTTTACTTAACTTATATATTTCTACACAGAAATCAAACGGGAATTGAATAACAAAAGTTATTTAATGAAGTGTGCAATTCAATGCAATGCAGTTCCATAAAAGTTTTATGTAAAAGTTTTGGAGAGGAAAACGAAATAGCAAAAATTTTAAAATTCTGAATTATAATGTTCCTATAACATAGAACTGATTCTCAGTTATATAACAATTGAAATTCAATGACAGCAAATAATCCACTCACATTTCCAATTTGCCAGCAATAAAACTCACGCAATTAAATTATACTACGATTTCTATTTAATGGAATTGTATTTCTTTTTATATACTTCGGTAAACCAAATGTCTTGACAAGATTGATAAAAATCCTCTGTGGTAATGGCCTATTTACATTTATAATCTACCAACTTTTCTAAAGGCTCTTTAAACATTAGCAGAATTATCCAAGTTCACCAAGGTTTTCCCAGTTAACAGTTACATGCATGCGAAGCATGAAAATTCAATAAACCATTTTTGTACTTTGGAAGTCTGCTTATATAAAAGTCAGACGGTGTAGTCATTATTGCTGTATCTTCATTATGTATAACGAATTCTTATCACAAAAACCTGATAAGTGGATGCCACGTCGAAATGTACAGTCGCCATACTTCATGTATTACCCAATGCACATTTTTAGAACAGACATTGAAACTTTTGTTGCTCACCACTAATTTTACTAAAATGGATAAAGGAAATCAGTCGAAAATCATCCAAAATTTGGATTTCATAGCATCAAACATTTGCTCTTTTCCCCGATTGCTAAATTTACTTCTCCAGGAATCAGTTCTCAACCAACTGGAAGTAGAAACAATTGTAAGTTCGAAATTTTAGCATATATATCACCGGTTTCGATTCTAAGTACATATTTTTAGTGGAATTACTAGTACAGAGCGACACAGCACTTTAAATATGCCTAACATACATGTTACATTTTGGATTAATTAACTTTCAGGAATGTATGCAACCAAAATACTCAGCTGGAACAGAACTTGGAAAGCTGATATGCAAAAAAGATAATAAACTATTTCCAGTTTTTGTTAGTTGTCTTCATGAAAGTGGAAATGAAGCAATTGCGCAAAGATTAATTAATGGCACAAAAACCAAAGACTTTTCTCAACTTGAACCAATATGGTTTGGAGTCACTGTACCCACAACATTTTACATTGGAAGGGACGAGGAAATGAAATCATTGGAAAAGTCCTGGAATAATTGTCTGACCAAGAAGATTTTATCAATAGTTGCAGTAACTGGATTAGGCGGCGTTGGAAAAAGCGAATTGGCAAAGAACTTCGCCGAGTGGTTTTACGAGAATGTTGGAGGTCACTGCATTTGGATTGAGGCACAGAATTCTCAGACACTTGTGGAATCATTCCAGAACTTGGCTGAACAGAAATTAAAAATCTCCCTCAAAGATGATTTGGGAAAGGAAAAGACGATTTTGGATATTGTGAGCGAAGTTTATGAAAAACTGTTTGGACAAAAAGTGCTCCTTATCTTCGACAATATCGAGAACTATGGACGAGAAGAGTTAAAACTTCTTTTTCGTTTGTCTTCTAAGAAACCGCCAACAGTTTTGAAACCTTTTGTTATAACAACTTCCAGGCTCTCTGAAGCCAAAAAGTATTTTGGGGCTCACTGCAGTCATTTAGACTTACAAGTCTTGACCAAAAACTCGGCTATTGAATTTTTCTACAAATCCTTCAGTCTCAACGAATCTCCAGGGGACATCCTTAATGAACTGATCCACATCTTGAGTGAACGGCTACAATTTTTTCCCTTGGCAATGCAACAAGCGTCGGCATACATAAACCAAAAGTTGACTTTCTCTGCCGATTTACAACACGCCATCTCAAATTATTTGACACAATTGGAAACCCATTGCAAAAGTATGTTGAGTCATGATTTACCTCAGTATGATGCATTGGAAATCATTCCCAATACAACATTTGTAACTTGGAAAATAACGTTAGAGAAATTACGAGAAGAGTCCGGAGGAGTTGCTGTTGACATTATGAATATTGTATCTTTTTTATCTCCGGATAACATTCCCACTTCTATTGTTATAAAGATACTTCAAAACATGGAGATCGTTTCGGATTTGGTGAATGTAGACGTTTTTTTCGACCTTATCCGTAAATATTCTATGATTAATTACTCCGGAGAGAAACGAATATCTGTGCATCGGTTAGTACAAGAAGTTATCCGAGTAGAATTAGAAGAACGAAAAGAGTTCAATTTAATTTTGTCAAGAATCGCCATTCTGATGACTGATATGTTGAAAGCGGAAGAAATGCCTCATAAAGAAGTTGCTCACGTTCAAAGTGTTTGGTTTCATTTAAGTAGGGATAAGGAAATGGTAGAAGAGCACGGAGAACTTCTTTGGTGGATATGCCATTATCTGCATAATTCAGGGAAATATAGAGATATCTTCTTATTCAGTTCCGAATCAGGGGATTTCTTGGAATCTGCTTTGGGAATGAATAATCGTTTGGCGTTGCAAATGAAACACTGGAAAGGGGTAGCTCTGAGGGAATTAGGGGAGTACTTAGAGTCCCTTGAGGTACTGAAATATGTTCATGGAATGCTAAAAGATATTTTTGGCCCGGATGTCGAAGATTATTTGTTTACAACTAATGAATTAGGAGGCACGTATTGGAGATTGCAGAAATATGAAGAGGCATTGGAAACCTTTAAAGAGGCATTAGAAAAGATTAAACAATTCAGTGGAAATGAGCATCCAAGTACACTTGCTCTGAAGAACAATATTGCAATTGTGCTTAGGGAGCAAAATAAATTAGTAGAAGCCATGGAAATATATGAACAAGTTCTGGAAGTGAAAGAACGAGTTTTAGGAACAGGGCATCCTGATTCACTTTCTACTAAGCACAATATTGCCTGTATTAAATTGGAGCAAAAAGACTACTCAGGGGCCTTAAAGGAATTCAAAGAAGTTCTGGAAATACAAGAAAAAATCTTAGAATTCAATCATCCACACTCTTTAAGAACGAAGTACCAAATCGCTGCGACTTTTTGTTATTTGGGTAGATTTGAAGAAAGTCTCCAGTTGGCCAATGAAGTTTACCAAAATCGTGTTCAAATAATTGGACCAAGACATCCAGATACTACCGCGACCAAAGAATTAGTAGATAAAGTCGAAATGGAAATTGCATTACTGAAATCTGTGACTGATTTAGAAATAAACTGAAAGCGTATGTAGTTTATTGAAAAGTTATCTATTTAGTGTTTATAACTTCATTGTTGGCAATAATATTGCGATGTGCCTATACTCTTCAATAGAAAAGCTTTGTATCATAATCCAATGCATTTCAATTGTAAAAAATATTATAATTATGCTGCCATTAAATAAAATTACCAAAGTTCGGCCAATTGGCCAAACCAAGATAACGTTTATTTTAATAATTTTAATAAATCAAAATCAAGCTCACTGCAAAACTCGTATTACACAACAAAGACGTTTGATTGAGCATCATTTGTCATTTCAGTGCGACATTTTTAAAGCAGATCTCATTAATAAATGTAATAAAAATGCAAAATTAATAGTTGCCAGTATTTTAAAATAATCAGTATCGCATCGTTATGTTTTTAGGTTTTCTGTCACCTATGTATTATTGGATTATTGGAGTATTGCCACATTCATGATATAGTCAAAACAAAGGCGGAAAGTTATGACGATGCGCAAAATAAATTTAGGGTAGAAAAACACACGTCTAGTTGAAGTTTCAACGTATATTAAGGTATAAAAATAATTTAACAGTACAGGAAACTATAAATTCTGTAGATTTACTATAAGTAATGTTTTGATGTCTAGAAGATTATGGAAATTGTATTTCATTACTGGTACTCCTCTACAATTTAGAGGTGTAATTTTTCAAGAAAAAAGTGAAGTATTGGGAGCCACACCTAATTGTTCTTATTACCCTATTACTACATTCAAAACACGGACACATTATTTTCTGTACTATCTAATATTACATACAAGTGGCTTCTTTTACTATATAGGATACCTACTTTACTACACGATTGGCAATAATAACCAGTTTAGTATTCTGAATGCCTGTACAGTTTTAAAATGGAAACCGTAAAAATTAGAACATTTTCCTTTAGAAATTAAGTAGAATTTCCCGATTTCCGTGCAATCCTCGTCACTGACAATATAATAATTAGCTTCTAAATAAATTATATTTAGATAAATGGTTTGTATTCTTGACTATGAAAAATTTTTTTACAACTGACTATACCATATATAATTTACATGCGTGATTTAATAATTGCATACGTTTCAAATTGGTATGTAGTGTAGGGTTGACATAACATAGCAATCATTCTGTTTATGAGTTGTTCAAGGAAGAGGAGTGCGTATTTAAATAATTCTCTTGACAATATCCAGATTTAGTGTCACCGGATAAGCTAAAGGATACCAAACACCGTTTCTTGAACCGTTTGTCTCGAAAGTTAGATAAAGCAATAATGTTTTCCCAAAAGTCTATAGAAAATTTCGCTTTCTTGATTCGGTTAGCTCATTTCTTTGGAGCTGTTCCATTTACATGCAATAAATACACTTGTGAAACATATTTAGATATTCCCAACAAATTTCGTTGCTTTCTCTGGTATTTTATTCTGATTGGAACAACTTTCGTATTAGCAACTGGCTTGACTACTCGACTGGTTTATCTTATCTTGACCAGCAGTGAAATCTTCCAGTACAGTCTGACCATCATAATCGCCACTACACTTTGGCTAGTAGTTGTTCTGGAAGTCAATATCATTCTCAAAATGCAAATGTTTGTGAAATTCACAAATTCATTTCTATGTGCAATTGAAAGTTTTACGGGTAAGGGCAAACATTTTATCCCTAGTTTCTACAATTTTTCATTCCTGTTTAACGCATCTCTTACTTATATATCTTAATGGGGAAATTTTAAACGCACCTCAAAAATAATTGGCTTATCTCATGAAAAATAATATTGCCTCATATAAATACATTTAGCTAATAAATGTTTACTCAGTCTCAAGTATCACTACTCTGAACTGATAATATACATGTGCCTCAAGTTTTAATGCAATTTGCTAATCATTTAGTACATTTACATCAAGTTTTAATGCAATTTGTTATTCATTTAGTACATTTACCTCAAGTTTTAATGCAATTTGTTAATCATTTAGTACATTTACCTCAAGTTTTATTGCAATTTGTTATTCATTTAGTACATTTACCTCAAGTTTTAATGCAATTTGTTAATCATTTAGTACATTTACCTCAAGTTTTAATGCAATTTGTTAATCATTTAGTACATTTACCTCAAGTAGAGTACAAAATGCTCAGTAAAGGTAAATATAGTACAATATTAGCAAATTGCATTAAAACTTGAGGCAAAGGTATATATCAGTACAGAGTAATGACACTTGAGACTGGATAAATATTTATTAGCTAAATGTATTTATATGAGGTAAATTGACAATTTTTCTGGAGGCAAATCGATTATTTGTGAGGTACACTTAAATAGAAACCTATTTCAATTATCTAAACTATTGATATTGAAAAGAGGTCTGAAAATTAATTACTAATGACCATAAATATATTCAATTCATTACCTTCTTTTGTAGAAATGAAGCTTCTGGTTGTGCCATCCCGTGATCGGAAATTAATGGAATTGACTTTAATTTTCGTAAACGTAGTCAGTGTTCTCTTTCCAGGAGTCTTTAGTATCTGGGTCTACTTTGACTCAAAACGCATACTAGCTGTGTTTTGCATTCCTGTACAATATCATTACTCAGTTCTAATATTTGTGTCAGTAATTGGCACATATATCTTTGCTTGTGTTCTTAATGCAATATCGATGTACTATGTACTGCTGAAAATGAATGCCAGTCTGTTCATCATGTACTTGTCCAAAGTAACTCTGTAAGTCAACAAATAAAACTTGCGGAAAACAATTTTTAATGGGAAGTGGGAAATAGAGTAAAACGGGAAATGGATAATTAAGTCAAAATATTTTTTAAATGTCATATCTAGGTTTTTTGTTTCCTTTTATTTCTCATATTTTTCGTTATTCTTCCCAATTTTCCACATTTTCCGTTATTATGCCCAATTTTTCACATGTTCCGTTATTCTTCCCAATTTCACACATTTTTAATGTTTCTAATGATACTGTTTAAGCTTTTGGGAATGTGAATTAAAAATTTATATGATAAACAAAGTATTTACTGTAAAACAGGTTTCCAAGACTGTATCACCAAAGAAGAGGACATACACGTGTTCCCTCACTAGATGTCGTTACACACGTGACTCGGTTTTGTTCCTGTTTCGTGTCGCGATTCGATGAATGTTGCCGAGAAGTGATAATGCCGATTCAGTCTTGCGTGACGAGGTTTGTAGGAGCTTCTGCCTTCATCATTTTGAAGTTCTACGACCGATTGGACATTTTTCAATTTCTGGTGTTCAGTTTCCTCATTATCATCGGAACTTCCGCCTGGGCCATTTATCTTCATGCCATTTCCATCATTCACACAACTTCTAAGAGATGTCGCGTCTCTTGGAAAAGATCAGAAATTCTACTGAAAAACAAAATGGATCGAAGATATCTCAGAAAATTCCGTAAATCGTGTCGGGTGAATGCGGCCTCTATTGGAGCTTTCAGAAAAATAAAAAATAAGTCTGCACCTAACTTCATTATGTCTATTTGTAGAGGCATAGCAAAGCTTTTAGTTTATTTTCAGTAGATTCAAAAATAGACTTCTTGGGAATTATTATGTGCAAAACGCGTAATATAAAGTGTAACATATAAAGAGTATAAAGAGCTTTCAAACATATTATTGGCATTTCACAGTCAACCATTACATTTTTAGTGTATCATTATCTTTTATCAAAATGATATAATATTTTGTTATCGTAAACACGATTTCTATAATTGCGGTCCATTGTTTCATTTTTCAGACTTAATTTAGTACTGGAGTACTGGCGCTTAGCACAAATTGGTTGGCATGTTTCTTACTTAGCAGTAATTTTGTAATATAACACGCAATATAAGATTATTGCATACATATAGATTGCTACCATTGACATATGTATGTAAGTGTTAAATGAGGTCACAGCTACTACACTAAATTGGCATTCTAGGAATTTTCCACAATTCCACATAAAAGATTTATGAATATTTGACTCCTGAAAGTTTTAAAGACATTTCATAAAAAACAGACAGCTATGTCAGAAAAAATGGTCATTAGTTAGAAGTGCCTATGTTAAAATTTAGTTGACACGCCTTTACTAATAGCTGATAATTTAATTTATTATACGAAATATCTCGATTAAGGAAAAATAATTGAAGTATTTGACAATCTACGCTTTAACCATTTTATTATAATGTACTATACTGTATATCTATAACTTAATTATCCAATTTGTGACGTATGCAAAGCTAACTCACTCATTATAAAGTACACAGAAACATTTTTCGTATAAATCTACAGAAAGCTATCTCTTCTTGTGGCAGTAAAGGGAATTAAAATATTTTATTTATTTTTATCATCGGTGTGACTTAATGCTTTGTGCAAAAATTACTAAATTCCTTAGTAGTAATGAAACAGTAAACAATTACAAAATATCTCAAAATTAATGGGCAATAAAAACTTAGCTGAAAATAAAGTCATTATAATCATTTGCATCAGTTTACTCAAACTTATGAGAAAAATGGCATTGAAATATTTGCTTCAAAGAACAATGAGCAATACATTAAACATCTGACGTTTACATTCTTTGGCTTTTACAAGTTTATGCTGCGAAGTCTCCTGATATACTGAAGAAACCATATTTGTTGTAAAAGTTTATATTTTGTGAATCCCTCCCGTAAATAATATGGAGAAACTAAAATATTTGGATTTCCTTTGTTTTCTATTAATTTTGGTAACGCAATTAATGAATGCCAAGGATGATATAATATGTGAGCGAGGTAAGTACAGTACATTTACTAATAGATTATTTGTAAAATTTAAAATAATTCATTTTAGATGTTTGCAAAATTTTTTTAATTGATTTTTTGATACAAGAGTGTTTGGACGAACCTGAAATAAAAAAGTGTGACAAGAAGTTCCCCAATGAGACGTTTTACTACAATTACACGGAGAGTAAATGCGTCGTTTCATATTGCTTTGATGACCCTGAAGACGTCACAAATTTTAATTCTGTAAAAGAATGCGAAAAGAGATGCACTATGTGCACTACCCTTTCTAAGAAATACAAGAAAGATGGTTATTACTTATTTTGTAATTACGACAGGACTTTTTTCAATATTATGAAGTACATTTCATGATTTATTTGTATTATTGCAGACGATTGTCTGAAAGAATTGGACTACGTCAAGGGAAATAGTACTGTACTTCTCAAAGGAAAAGTTATTATTTGGGCCTTTAATTTTCGCAAAGGGATGTGCCTCAATTTTGATCTTAATCGTAATGGGACAACAAAAGAGGGATACCGCTTTACGCAAGGATTAACGTTTAATTCAAAAGAGGATTGCGATAAGAAATGTCCACCCGCAGTATAAAATAAACTATTCAAAGATTCAATGTTTAAATATTTATTCTACAAGAAAAACTGCAAATCAGCTAGCGTTTAATAAATCCATTAAAAATATCCATTTATATTGTAAAAAAGTGTATAGCAATTAATTGCAAAAATAATAAGTACATTAAATTTTCATTTTTGCTGACCATATTTTAACTTAATTAAAATTAAAGGTAATTCAAGCGTTTTTGAAGAGAGAATTATTGAGATGATTATTTTAGAGAAATCAGGAGGAATACTGAAATTGCGTCAGAACAATAATGTACGTAATGACTGCACCCACAATCTAAATCCAATAAATCAAAAGTAATTAAGTGAACGTAAAGCAATAATAATTGTTTATAAATATGAGAAAAGGGAAAATAAATAACTCACTGATGTCAGAGTTTTTCTTGACAATGTAAAAAAGCCACATCCATTGAAACGAAAATCCAGATCAGACACTAATTGCTTTAAATGGCAGAATTCCTCACTTCGTACTCCTATAATTGTTGATCGTAAGTTGCTCAGCTAAAATATAATATCGTTAAAATAATTTTTGATTGTAAACTACTCAGTTCTAATTTTATATATTTAGAAGATGACTCCTATTTTACTCTATTTACCTGAATACTCATGAATTCCGAGCAATTAACAAACGCCAGAGTTTGTAGGATATCAGAACAACAAAGACAAATCGGTAGAAAGCTAATCCAAGCATTATAAGTTATGTACGCAGTGGAATAAAATATCGTAAACGTTACTGAAACAGTAACTAAAGTGATATAACCCAAAATAAAAAATCCGCAAGCATTTTGAATCTCTTTGACTATTTTGGATATGAAAATAAGTTTGTCATTTAAGTAATCGGCGAGGGATGGCAGAAATGGAGTTTTTATTTCCGTAATTTGAATAAGATTCATAATGTGGTTTACATCATCACTATTTATAATATCATTACTTGAATATTTACTTAAACTGTCTTCGATTTCCGAAATTCTTTTAGCAAGAATGAAAGATAATGTGGAAATAGTGTTTATCATAAGAAACGTAGAAAAACTCATAGAAAACACGTGGAATACCAACAAGAAAGTTCCGAAATGAGAATTCTGGGTTATCACTGATACCCAAACGTAATTTCCCCGAGTTTCCCCAACATTTAAATACATGTAAATAAGCCAAAAGAGGCAATTGAATTTTGTAACGAAATTCAAAGCACTGAAAAATACTGACAATGAATAATTAAAGTTTCGCCATGAAAAGAAATTCCGTGGTTGTAGATTACTTTTGTAAATAGTATCGTAATTTGAAATGGTGTTACAAATTCTAAACAAACTTGGAGTAATGAATAGCCAAAGAATATAGGAAACGCAATTGGAAAGATACACAAGAACGGCACTACCCATTGCAACTGTAAATGACACTAATCGCCGCATTTCCCCACCACCAGCATTGTCGAACTTTTTAAACTGACATTCAACTGCCGTGAAAATTGTGAAAATTCCCTGAAACCCAATTATATGAAAACAAATGACCAAAAGAAAAATAAAACCCTGAAAACTAACATAATTCAATTTTAAATTAGTTTCTTTTCTTGACAATGGTATTAGTCCGACATATTTAAGAGATATTAAAAATTTCGAAAGAGTTGTCAAAGACATATTTTATGTACTTTTTATACTTTCAATTTTTAGTTTTATATTTATTTTATTTTTAATGATGTATTGCAAATTACAGTTTTAAGGTCCGCCTGAAATCCAATCTCTAAAATAGTAAATGCTTCTACAGTACAGCACACAGACAAAAAAGCAATCAGCTAATGCAACACTTAAAACGCAATTAGTTTGCAACCCAATTACTACATTCTTTGCATTTGTTGACTTAATCGATTTTATGGAAGTATACTTTCTAGTCAGTAAACATGCAGGACATTTTTCATAAATTGCTTCGAATTTTATTATTTGAGCCGTGAAAACATTTTTAATCCGGATAAAAATTATGTCTGCCTTTGAAGTATTGTTTTAACCCTGATTTTAATATTAACCCCGAAACCGATAGTTTAAAAATTTCTTTAAATTCCAGAGTTAGCAATTTATAGATGAAAAAGAGTTTTTATTAAATATACTGGTCAGTGTAAATAAATAAACAGTGAGGATAGTAAATAAAATTAAGGAAAACTTATCCCTTATTAAGGAAACTAAACATTTTCACTTTTTACTGAGAATTTTTGAAGTCATGATCTAATAAGGAGCAAACATAGGAATGCATTAAAAATCTAAACTCCATTACTTTGAGATGTGTGTGCAATGTGCAAGCAATTCTAGAATGCCTAGCCCAGAGATTCAGGAATAAGGGCCAACTCCCAGAAAACAAATATAGAAATAACGGTATCATTTTACTGTACTAATTAGCATTATTATTTCTTTTAAAAGGACATTGTAGTAACTTACGAGTTCTTATTTCTGAACCAGACTAATTTGCGAAGAGACCACACAAACAGACATTTGCCATACGTTTGTAAATTTTCTTCGTCATCTCTGATCAAGTTTTTTAGCAGAAATGTTAGACCTGAGACTATTGGCTTGGCTTTTAAAATTTCTAAAATGCACTGGTTATATATATAACAGAGGGCCACAGAATTATAAATTGTGTATCTTTAGATTTCTTGTGATGATATTTTTAATTTGTGTGCATTTTATTTTGGCGGAGGGCGTTATTTTATCTTTTCTCTTCTTCCATGAAATGGGATTAAAAGTGAATGACTATCAGTTCCGAGTTTTGTTATCAGTGTTGGTTACTGTGTTGGAATATTTTTCCAGTTTTTGTTTATATTTCATATGGATTTTCATGAGTAGTTCAGTTATTGAATGTTGGAATAAACTGGTTTCGTTAGACTGCCATCTGCTTACCGTTGATTACAAAAGAAATGGAAAAACAAAAGATTTCACACTCAGAAATCTTAATTTCGCGCTTCTAGTAATCAGTTCCTTGCTAGCTTTTGCTGTGGAAAGCATTTGTTTAACTTTAGGACTCAGAATTAAATTTTATTCAGAAGAACCCAATCATTTAGATTTGACTTGGGCAAAAATTACCCCCTGGTCTGTTATCCTCACTCAAAACACAGGCATTGCATTTTTATTAACCGTTCTTCACGTAGCGGTGCTTCAATTTTCAAAAAATTTCGTTTTAATTATTTGTGGCCTCCTTTCCGGAATTCTATCCAGAAGAATTCAGTTTCTTAATCACATTTTGACTACCTTTCTTCTTCAAGATGGAAATCTACAAAATTCAAGTAACTCGAACATCCCTACTGAAAAACTCAAGGATTTCTTGGTGGACTTCAACAAAAAACTCATTTCCTTGTCTAACATTCTGGAAACTTTTCAAAATGGATTTCAATATTTTATATTCGTTTACACAGTTACTTTCACCGTTTGCTACTCCATGTTATTCTTTTATTGCATTGCATATATGAAACTTAGTGACAATAATTATGTGTACGAGGACTTGGCTTTCGTTATCTTAGTCGTCGATTTCACACAAACGATAGCTTTAATTAACTGCGGTCAAAATATCTCTTCTCAAGTAAATCTCCTTTAAAGTTACTTATTTAAATTTCAATAAAACTGTAATTTTATAATTACATTATGTCTTTCCAGCTGGCCATTCTGAAAAACACAATTTTCCAGATTCAAAAGGACGAATTTGTCCACTTAAAGTTTTATATTACCAATTTGGACTTTACCCTTAGCGGTTGCGGATTTTTCTCACTAAACAGACGTACTTTGACAACTGTAAGTTCTTACTTTTCAAATTAAAGTAGCTAAAATGGGAAAAACTATCAATATACGAAAAATATCAACTGTTTTTGCAGATAGTCAGCTCAATTATCACTTACTCGGTTGTTCTTTCGCAATTTCGAGACTGAAAATAAAAGAACCATGGATCGAACTGACCCTCCTTGTGAATTCTCCATTAAAATTATATTTTGGGCGACCGTCTTATTTCGCCTTCGGGTAACCGTGTGCTAATGCATTAAGTCGTTTAATTTAAGTATAAACAATCAATTTTTAACAGAATTACTGAAAATAAGTACTATTATGATCAAATGATGTTTTATAATTTGTTGGCAGTAGGTACAAATGATACGATAATTCTTAAAAATTGATAAATAATGTTATTAAACGATCAATTGATCATGTAATTTACAAAACACAATTTAAGGTGAATTACTAAGATCAAATATTATTTTGAATTATTACTTTGTACAGTTACTTTAAACACATTGGTGTAGAAATACACGACGACGTTACTTATTAATTAAGCCAGTGAACTTCTGGGTCTCATAAACTTAGGAAGTTCTACAGTGTGAAAGTAACTTGGCGCGAAACGGTCGAAGAGTTTGAAACGTCTTGCTTTCTTGGCAACTTCTTTGGGAGGGACGGGTCTTGAATCTATATCGCTCTGGATAACAACTTCCTTTTCGAATCGAATAAGGCTTTCGTTCCGAGTGTAGTCACTGCCCAAAGTAGCTTTGCCTTTACACTTTTCGGTGCAGCAACATAATTGTATTAACCACCGACGCAATCTTTTCCATTTTGTCAAATGGTGGGTTAGCGCTGAAGTCGCTGCTATTGGTATCCCTGTTCTTCTTATACCCATTCGGAAGTGCGTTTTAGTCAAGGCGTTGCACCAAGCTGAAAAGAAAATATTTTTATTTACTAATTAATTCACTATTCAAAGTTTTCAAGTTCTTGTAAGTAATTAAAAGTATTAAAATATATATTTTACCAATGTAATGTCTTTTTTGAAAAGGAATAACATCCGGATTCGACTCGTTTTCAGCGGCGATATTAAAATCTTCGAAATCGACGTCAAGATATTTTAGGGCTTCTAAATTATCTCTTGACAGGCGGCGTGAAACGAGATATTCTCCCACTTCGGGGTCAAGCAATTCTGCATCAGAGTTTTCCACTACCAAGAGATTAGGAGGACTTGGCACATCACCCGGGTCGCCTTTCTTCCGATTTTTGTTGTACTTAAACAGTCTTCCGTGACGACCTGTCATAATTTGTCCTGCATTACGAAACTTGTAAACCAACTGAGAGGATGGTTTTTAAAATCTACAATTTAAAATCTACTTTGCACTAGTAATTTTTAATTTGCCGCCAAATGGGATGTCCAATTTTCATTTCATTAGTCCGAGCCGAGGGAGAATTTTAGGGATTTTACTGCAGTTGGGGTTTGTTTACATTTTCATTCAGAAACCATGGTATTCTGAAGGAAAATTCAAAACCCGCCACCCGTTTTAAATAGACGTAGACTATTCTTTTTACAGACAAGATAATTTCCTTGGAGTCGATTCAATTTTCTCTCTTGGATCATCGATATTCCCAGGGTGGACATTAATAGTTTACTCTTTACCATATTAGAAAGTAAAATTATTAAGTATCGGAGTGCTGAATTCATAATTTGATCCTTCTGTCTGTCTCTCTGTGAGCTACTTATGAGTCTGTGATTCTGAGTACACCATAAGTCATGAACGCTCTGAGATATTGTTAAAAAATTTTGTCAATGATCTTGTCTTGCAGCCAAAAGGGTCAATTCTCCTTAGTTATTGTCAATAAATAGGTTTATTGTCATGTAGAACCATATATTGGCCTAATGTAGTTTTCCTTCAAGATTGATGTATCTCCTATAAGGTTATCTCAAACGAAAATTCGTTAATCCAATAAAATCCCTGTTTTCCAAATAATTTATTTCAGATTTCCGTAGAGCTATTGATTCCATACGTTGTTGAATTTCCAAAGGTAAGAATTCCATATACAGCGCTGCTCCACAATGAAGTAAACTAAAATTTTAAATCGATAATTTTCGTTTGAGACAACCTTATAAGAGAATTACTACAGTTACACCAGTAACATCAGTCTTGATTTTCCTTTGTAGTATAGATATCTACCATAAGCCTATAAAAAAGTCATAATATTAATTGACTGACTTGGATAATAGCTTGTATAAAGTTGAACTCCTTTAATTCAATATTTATTAAAGGTAGTAACGCAAGAATTCACAAACTTGAGTTTGCTTATTACTATTCCTGTACCAAAGTCGAGGCGTTATTCATTTGGGTAAAATCGATTTGCAAAAAAGTAATTTTGCTAAGTCGTCTCACTAAATTATGCTTTCATTGGTATATACAGATAGTTACGTTAAATAAAATTAATTAGAATTGCAATTACTTATATTATAAATTGGGTGTAGTATTAGTGCTTCTGCTGTGTTGACTAGAATGACACTCTGTGCTTTAATTTTCAAAATGTTGATTTCTAGTTTTAGTTTATTTAGTTTTTAGTTAGTAGTGACTTTTATAAAAAATTGTGCGACGCTTGTTTTTGGAATTTTATTTACACAGGATATTTTTGTCATTGGAAATCAATTAGGTTTCCCTAAAAGTTACTCGCACTTAGAAACAGTTTTATTCCAAATAGGGAAAAAATGTCAGATTTAAAAGTACTTGATAAATTTTTACAATTTTTGGATTGTGTCGGATATCCGTCACTTAATTTGAAGGATGAAGAAGTACTAAAAATAAAGTTCAAGTACTGCACAGTTGTTTTTAGAATATTTTCAGTTTTATTACATTTGATTTCTACGCAATCAGTTATTTTATCTTTTCTAGTATTCAATGAATTAAGTTTAAAACTTAACAACTATCGGTATCAGTTTTCAATGACAATGTCAATAGGAGTGGCACTTGTGATTTATTTAACTAATTATTGTTCTTATATTTTGTGGATTTCCATGAGCAGATCAATTGCTACATGTTGGAAGAGCATTTTATTGTTCGATTTCCATGCTAAATTTGACTCGGTCATAGAAAACACAAAGAATTTAGTTCTTCACAATTCAAATTTCATTCTCCTTGTTTTGAGCTGCCTGTTTAATTTGGTTATGCAAAGCTGGCTTCTAAGTTATGTAGTTAGAGTCACATTTTATCCCAATTTTGAAATTAAAAAGTATTTGACCTGGACGAATGTCACACCGTGGACTGTGGTCCTAACAAGAAATACAGACGTCGGATATGGATTCTCTGTAGTTCATGTAATTTTGCTCCAATTTTCCACAAATATCAGTTTAGTTCTCATTGGACTCGTTTCGGGTATTTTGTCCACTAGAGTTGCCTTTCTTAACCGAATTCTAAAGTTCCATTCGTCAGAAAACAGAAATTGTGAATTTTTGCCCCGAAGAAATATTTCTAAAATATCACGTGACACAGCAAATAGTTTCTTGATTGATTTTAGTAATAATATAATTTCATTGTCAGATATCGTAAAAGAATTTCAAAGTGGTTGCCAGTATTTTATACTCATGTATACAATTACGTTCACCATTTTCTCTTGCATATTATTCTTTTACTGCATTACGTACTTAAGTTTCCAACATCCATTAGAATTTCTTTGTGTAATTGTCCTGGTGTTCGATTTTATTCAAATCCTAACCTTGATAAATTGCTGCCAAAATATCTCTTGTCAGGTAAGCCATTATACATTGTTATCTATGATAGTAAACATTTTTTATTAACTCGAAAAATATTCGGTCATACTTTTTGAACTAGAATTACTAATGCTATCTCTATGCAATTTCAGCTCGCCATTTTGAAATATACAGTTTCCAAAATGTACAAAGATGAATATTCGTATTTAAAGTTTTATATTATGAATTTGGACTTTTCCGTCAGCGGTTGGGGATTTTTTACACTTAATAAAAGCACATTCACATCCGTAAGCATTCAGTTTTAAAATATTCTACTCTTACGCATAAAATATATTTACTCCAGTTACAAAGCATTTTTAAATTTCAGATAGTCGGTTCGGTCATCACTTACACAGTTGTTCTTTCACAATTTGGAAACTCAAAATAATTCCGTGTTTTCGGTGTTTTTAGGAATAATATTGAACATTATTGCTAGTACTCAATAGAAATAAATGAAAGTAAATAAATGTACTTAAGAAAATTATTTTCAGCAGCCAAATAAAAATAAAAGTCTTGCGTTTTGATAAAAATTTACGTCGTTAATTTATTCACTCATTCAATGCATTTCTTTATTTTAAAAATTTTATGTGAGCGAATAACTAGGTTAAATGTGTTTCAGTTACTTTTCATACTTAATACAATTGAACAGACGTAACTATATATATTTTAAGAAAGGATTACTTTTAAAAGCAGAATAAAAATGGGCTACTGCGATTCCAGTAGTATGCGTTGTGGTATATAATTATATGAGCGTTTAAGTTTTGGTGTTGTAAATGTGACTATGAAATTAGAAAGTTCTCATAACTGTGCATTCTGCATCGAATTGCACCATATGCCTTGTGGTGTTGTGGTGGGTTCGGGGGTTGTGGTGGGTTCGGGGGTGGTTGTGGGTTCGGGGGTGGTTGTGGGTTCGGGGGTGGTTGTGGGTTCGGGGGTTGTTGTGGGTTCGAGGGTGGTAGTGGGTTTGGTGGTAGTTGTGGGTTTTTTTGGTGGTTGTGGTTGTGGTTTTGCGGGTGGTGACAGGTGCGGGTGGTGGTTTACAAACCCTCGGGCGGGGATTGAGCCTTCTCACTTCGTCACGCGCGCAATTATAATTTAAGTTTCTGTTGACACCATTGGCAAAAGGCCATAACCAATTTATCCACAGCGGTAAGTCCCATTTCCGTTTGGAAATATTCTTTCAAATGAACCAGTTTTTTGGTTTGCACATGTGTCTCCGGTTTTAACGTTTCTAGTGGTACCAGCACAAGTCCACCATCTAGTGGCACATTCAGCCAAATCGTCTTGACATTTATTTCCTATGGACACCGGCACAATATTGTCCCCGCACACTTCCAAGTAAATTAAGTCATCTTTAGGAGCCACCGCATTATAACCTTTCGTCGTTAACCCACCGGAGTATGACTGTCCGTCGCAAGTCGTCAGGGTTTGACACACCCCCGTCAAACGACAGCAGGCTGAATGGCACCCACCCCAATCATCGGCACTGTAGGTAGAAGGATGTCTATGGCACTCATGAAAATACAGCAGAGAGTACACATTAATAACCATCAGGAGTTGCAAGAACAGAAATATCATCGGAAATGCAATCTGGCAAAAAATGTTATTAGTTCACCATTTTAATATTAATCTCACATTAGCCAAGTTTTCGGGTGGGATTATCCCACACTGGAAATTCTCCCAACTTTCCCGGGTTCATTTTTTGTGATAAAAATCGTGAAAGTTGGGAAAACAGCTAAATGTATTACGAAATGTTAATTTTTCAATTTAAATGAAATCTCTCGTTTTCATAAAGTTATAATTTTTATTATTTTTCATAAAATTGCTATGTTAAAAATTCAATTCTGCTCATTTATAAGAATGTTTGTTATTTGAATTGTTATAAGAATATTTTCATTTAGTATTTCAGTGGTTGCTTACAGATATGCTGTTTAAGTGGAACTGCATTTTACTTTTTAGGCTTCATTACTTTCTGAATGGATACTTTAATTTCAATAATTATGGTACTGTGGTTCCAGTAGTATGTGATGTGGTCCTTTTATAGGAGCTTCAGTTCTGCTATTGTGAATGTGACTTTGAAATTAGAAAGTAGATAATCATAACTGCATTCTGCATAGAGTTGCACCATACATTGTGCAATGCCAATTTTACCAAGTTATGTAATACATAGCAAAGTAGTTAAAGCAAAGGTTTGCGCTCCTTCCTTGCTAGAATTTTTAAAGTAAAGTTTCAGTTTTTTCCTTTCTGGGCACAAATCGGCCATTTTGTGTCCAGCGCTGTGTTTCCATACTGCCGGCTGCCCCTGTGGATCTCCAGAACGGAAAAAGTAGAAATTTTATTCAAAATAGTGTCGCTTGAAAGTAC
This sequence comes from Yoshiicerus persimilis, assembly GCA_020352615.2. Classification (NCBI taxonomy): domain Eukaryota; kingdom Metazoa; phylum Arthropoda; class Collembola; order Entomobryomorpha; family Tomoceridae; genus Yoshiicerus; species Yoshiicerus persimilis. The sequence goes on from CM036941.2 coordinate 12,307,840, forward strand.
CTTATAAGAGCTTCTGTTGCTATAATTCTGTGAATACACAGACGTTCGTTCGTATTCATACGTAATATGTTTCATTACTTAGTAATGTAAAAGTTTTATGTGCAATTTTTTACAATTTTCCTTCTTCATAAAAAGTTTCTTAAGGATTTGACAGTACAATACTATATTATTTGATTTCAGCACAGGAAACTTTAGCACTCAAAATGTAAAATGTATTAACAATATTGTGGTACAATATAAAATTTACTTTCACATCTTACTTATAAACGAGTTTAGTTGAAAATAATATATGTTATATTTAACTGGAGGATTCAGAACTTAGTAGAACTGCATGCTAAAAGAGTTTTATAATAGTAGTTAATACGAGTATAAAGGCGATTCTTCGTTCTGTTGTTCAGTTTCTGGAGTTTGGCTTCAGTGCAATAAATTATTTAAATGTTTTTGGCGAAAGTAGGGCACGACATGTGCATTTACTTAGTCCATTCCTTCTCGGATACGGTGACACAAACTGAACAAGCTAAAACTCGTTGAAAATGTATATTTATATCTTTAAGCGAGTACATTTCATATACATACTGTCTAAGAAGTTTCCATGAATCATTTACATGTTTTTCACGAAAGCTAGATAAGGTGTGTGTATTTACTTAGCATATCTCTGGAGAACAAATACAAATAGTAAAGTAAAAGAAATACGCCGTGGAGGTCGTGGCTTAAGTGTATAGGTAGATACTGAGAAATCCTGCATATTAAAAGATGAACCATTGTAATACTAAACATGGCTTTGAATAATGCTTAAATAAGAGTGCAGAATTCACACCAAACATCTTATTAGGTCTTCTTACGAGGTTTGAACTTTTTAGATCAAAATAATGATTTTCTGCAAATTCTTTATTCAGTTTTGAAGAAAATTATGAAAGCAACGCCTTAAAAAGTTTTCATAATGATTAACCTGTACGACAGTAAAATATTTGCTTATTGTCTATCAGTTACTATGGCCATAATTTTAGAATTTAACAGGGATTATCTTGGGTGGGTGTTTCCATACAGTTTTAGCGAGCCAGAGGCTCACTTATGGAACCGTGTTGTCTGTCCGTATGTACGGACTCGGGAGCATTTAAAATTTTACAGTGTTCTCAAAAACAATATAATTTGATACTCGAATTTGTCCTAGAAATACTACATATCTAGGAGCATTAATAATTTTACAATGCTTTTAGAAACAATAGAATTTGATACTCATTCTTTCGAAATTTTTGTTTTTGATGACTATTTCATTTCTTGAAAAATGATAGCAGTATTCATTTTTCTTTGCTACGGTATACGTGAATTACTGATTATTTCCTTCAAAGTTAATTTAAGTAAGTTTGTGAACACCATAACTCTTGAAGGCATTGACCGATTTGGATAAAACATCGGATTTGGATTTATCTCGGCCTAGTTAGGAACCCTATTTAAAATGGGCGTGGTCGCCCAACCCCTTTCGGAGATACCGCTCCTAGAAGCGCTAACCACTTAGCATTGAAAAGGATATGAAAATGGGGTTTCGGGTACTAAAATATCTTACACCGCTTCTAGTAGTTTGTTAGCATGATAGTAAAAAATGTTTTATACCGCTGCCACTTAATATTGAATAATATAGTCAAGTAGGGTTTTTAGGTGTAAAATAAAAATTTTGGGTGTATCGACTTTTGGGGAGCGGTATATTCTTCTTTTGGATGCCTTTTATAATATAAAGCGGTAAGCTTTTTTTGGGGTGTTTCCCATGATATAAACCGTACGTACGTACGTACATATGTGAACACCATAACTCTTGAAGGCATTGACCGATTTGGATAAAACCTCGGATTTGGACTTAACTCGACCTAGTTAGGAACCCTATTTAAAATGGGCGTGGTCACTTCACCCCTTTCGGAGATAGCGCGCGCTCACTTTATTAGCAATAAGATATGAGAATGGGGTTTTGGGTACTAAAATATCCTTCACCGCTTCTAGTAGTTAGTTACGTATATCAAATATACCCTCTGGCTCGCTTCATGTTACGGCTTGGCGATGTTTTTATTTATAATGGGATATTGCTTACCATTACCTTTGCCCTTCATCTGGAGTCGCGTTCTGAACTTTTGTACAGGGTAGTGCATAATTTACAAGCGGCTCTGACTGCTTGTCATTACTTGGTAACTTAGTTGTAGTCAAGGAGTCTAAACTGTTGGCATGGAGTTCTTTGCGCATAGAAAGGAGTCAGGATCGAGGAAAAGATTTCCACGTGGGGGATTTTGCAGGCCTTTAAGGGACGTTTTTGGAAAAAAATCTTTCACTTTCATGTGATGTATACACATGACCACTAATTACGGAATAGAGAATACGAAATAATAGAAACTGTATTAGTTGTCATGTACATCATGATAATAAAAAAAATTAGGGGTTTTTCTTCCCACAAACGTCCCTTATAGACCTGCAAAATTCCCCACGTGGAAATCTTTACTTGATCCTCCTTACTATACGCGAAGGACACCGACAGTTTAGACTCCTTGGTTGTAATACTCAAGAAGAGCTCGATAATTTTGACCTACCCTGTACAAAATTTTCTGAAATCAACGATTTCTTAGGTAATTTGCCAATATTACCTAAAGGACAAGAATAAATGCCAATCCAGGAGAACACCTCTGATTTAAGTGGCACAAATAGATGCCAATCCTTGGCAACGATAAAAATTTTAAGGGCAGGAATAGATGCCAGTCCTCATGAAGGGATAAGAAAAAAGGGGCATCTATTTGTGCCATTCCATGGAAACTGGTAGACTTTAAATGGCACTTATACATGCCCATACATGTGTACAGGTTAAAGAAGATTGAACTTCATGCTGTTTCATAATATACAACGGAAAGCGACATTCCTGAGCGCAACAGTTAGAAATCTAATAAACCATTCAACCAATGCATTTAATGAAGTAGCAGAAGCGACACAGATTTAACAGCGTCCTCTGAACCGTAGCGACACAATAGAAAAATTTTAAGTAGTGGTAAGAATGCACCACTTACGTGCATATCTTTACTCATCTTTTCTCTATACAATTTTCCAGCTACACAACACTTTTGGAGATGAAGCCAACACTCTGTTGTATATACATAACTCGCAAGGTGCATCTTCAAGCGTGAAGATTTTTAAGCCAATCGTGTGTTGACGGGGTGGCCCCTGAGCTTTTGACTTTGTCTCCAATGATGGAGCGCGCGACTTTCATCCTATCCTCCCCACTCATAGTTCCGCCTCCACTGATATGCAAGACTTTATGCCTTTAAAAGTTCTATATAGCGAAGCGAGTCTAAACTTATAGTTTCTCTATGGCAGCTGATCAGCAGCGGGTGCTGAACTGTAGGCTCTATACATAAAATTCAATTTTTTTAGTAGATGTCATTTATCGATCACACCCATTTTCACAGGGGACCTTCCTCGGAACCCCAAGAACATACACAAAAAGTTTTTAGCGAATTATTTTAAACCGTTCATGAGTTATAGAGCCAACAGACAGACAGACAGACAGACAGACAGACAGACAGACGGACAGACAGACAGATTGTTCAGGGCATTATTATAAAGTAGCTTCCGCTACTTAATAATTAGTAAATCCGTTTCGAGAGCCACGAACGTCTTCAACTTTAACCTGTCAGCTAAGTAAATCAACAATATATAACAACAATACTGTGACGAAAATAAAAAATATACGTTTTCCATTTTATGTTTAAGTGGATGTACAATCTTGCAGTTAAAGAGATTTTAAATGAAAATATTTTATATAGGAGAATCTATTCAGAATCTATCTTTAGAAATTATTTAAGTTCATGCATTTCTACCACATTTAAAAGGGTACAGACATGGTTTCGGTATTTCCCACTTCCCACCCTAATAGTTTGGACACCTGGGAAAGTTGGGAAATTCGGGAAAATTGCTAAAAAGCGGGAATTATGTCCAAACTCTGGGAAAGTTTGGGAAAGTTTATATTGTACACGTGGAATCTAAATTATGCCAGTGATAATTCGGTTTAAGATTCAAGATTCTTACATCTTAAGTATGAAAGGAAGCAATTAAAAATATACATCAAATATTAAATGACTGCACTGTCCATTATAGCAACAAGTAACATTAAGTTGTACAAATCCTTGCAAAAAATTGCGTAAATTAAATAAATAACAATTTTATGAATGACACAAGAAAGCAATAGCTCATTACATTGAAATTTAAACATGCAAAATAGTTACGTAAGTAAATTGACGAACATTGATAAGCGACTTTTCAAAAATCCATCTGTACACATTCGGTGCATCAGATAAATGGACAAATGTTGTAAAGCAAATAAATCTTATATTTGTTTGTAGAATATCTTTACAATAACAATATTCAGTATGCAATTTGAAACAACAATAATTTTTATTTGGATGTTTCAAAACTTGTTTCATAACTTAATATGTGGCGTACTTTAGCAGTATTGTGTGTTTTGCTTGTTCTTTATCAACTTTCCCGGAACTTTTCCATATTTCCCAACTTTCCCACTTTTTATCACAAAAAGTGAACTAACCCACCCGGGAAAGTTGGGAATATTCCCAGTGTGGGATAATCCCACCCGAAACCTTGGGTACAGACGATTCTTCGTTCTGTTATTCTTGGCGTTTAGCAACAGTACAATAAATTATTTATTTGTTTGGAGAAAGAAGGACACGGCATTTGAATTTACGTAGCCTATTCCTTGGATACGATGATACGAAAAAGAGTAAACTAAAACTCCAGTTTGGATTTTCTATTCCTTCTTAAGTGTGCTTCAATTATTTAATTATTTATGTATTTTTCGTTGAAGCATGACATTTCATGTACATTTACTTAGCATATCATCTGCATACAAATGCATACAAATAGTAAAGTAAACTAAATGTGTCACTCTTTTGAAGATATTGAGGAATTCTAAGTATGTTAAAACCTGAGCTATTGCAAAACTAAATATGGGTACATTTAATCGTTATTCTTATATGCAACATTTGAGATGACAATATATATATATATAATGCTGTCTTGAGTTCTCAGTAATTCTCGACTTAGTTAAAAGTTGACAATAGTAAGAATGATTATTGTTTTTTAGAATTTTATTGATTTCCAAATGCATGCAGTATATTTATTCACATTGAAAGTATGTTCCATTAATTTCATAACAAAAATCAAGACGTGGCAAAGCAAGCAATAATAACATAAAAATGCATTTGGGTCATTAGTGCCAGATCATGTCATTAATAATAAAAAGAAGCCATTTGAAAGAAACAAATTGGTAACAAAGAATTAACAATTCCTACAAGATTGATTCCCGGAGCCCCTTCCGCTCCCGAAGAAAGTGTAAAGATTTACGGGAAACTGGAAGTGATTACGTAGAAAGGAGGTGTAGAAAGACGGATTATTGTTGGGAGGCGTTTCTGGTTCGGGTGGGTTCGTGGGCATGGGGGTGGTTGTGGGTTTGGGGATGGTAGTGGGTTTGGGGGTGGTAGTGGGTTTGGGGGTGGTAGTGGGTTGGGAGGAGGAAGACATACTGCAGGACGGGGATTGATCCTTGTCACATTTGTAGGCCTGCACTGCGAAGGTATGTTTCTGTTGACACCATTTGCAAAAGGGAAAAAATTACTAGTGTTATTGCAAAAATAAGTCCCATTTCCGTTTGAAAACTTATTTTCAAAGGTATCATTTTTTTCGTTTGCACATGTGTCTCTGGTGTTTATGTTTGTAGTGGTGCTTGCACAAGTCCACCATCTAGTGGCACATTCAGCCAAATCGTCTTGACATTTAATTCCTGTGGATACCGGAACAATATTGTCACCACACACTTCCAAGTAAAAGCCATCTTTAGGACCCACCGCAACTAAACTAGCCGAAACCCCAAGTGAACCACCGGGGAATGACTTTCCGTCGCAAGTCGTCAGGGTTTCGCAAACCCCTGTAAGAGGACAACAGGCTTTTTTGCACCCTGCCCAATCATCTGATTTGTAGGTAGAAGGATCTCTATGGCACTCATGAAAGTACAGCAGAGAGTCCACATTAATAACCATCAGGAGATGCCAGAACAGAAATACAGCCGGAAATGCGATCTGACAAATAGAAAAGATTAGTTCACCATTCTAGTAACGAGTTACCCGGAATTTTTATGTTACATCCCATTGGGTTTACATTTAGTGTGTTTTGCGTTTAGCACATTGTAATACTTCGAACAAATTAATGAACAGGTAAATGTATTAAGAAAACATTATTTTCAAGGTAAATAAAAATCCAAATTCTTCATACTTATCCCTGCTTTGGCATATTTACAATATTATTTTACGTAATTTGTATTTTTTCTCAAAATTTTTTTAGTGTTTCGGAGTTAGAAAATAGTACAGGTAATTCGCAATTTGTGTTTTGAGGAAATTTGGGCACTCAAAATACAAATACTTTTAGGGAACAATTGCCAATACAATCCCTCAAAATTTTATTAATAGCTAGTGCACTTTTATTTACGTTAGTTTTGTCAAATCAAAAATATCTACAATAGAATTTATAACAAAACATTGCTTTAGGGCATTGTATATGTATTTTATATAATAATAATAATGTGGAGTTATTTTGTAAGCCGTTTCAATTATTTCTTTACTTTTTCTCTTAAAGTCTTATGAGTATTGTTTCAACTTTGTTTAGGGTACTTGTACATTACGAAAACATACTTAAATAAAATAATGCCTTTTCAAAAACAAATTGTGAGGTCAAAGTAGTCAAATTAATTATCGAAAGTCATACTGAAGTCATGAATGAATTGGCAAATAAATATCCCAATGTAGTATAGTAAAACAAATATTAATGCACGAACATAATTTGAAAGTTTAAGCATTTCACTGCATGAACAGCCATTAATGTAAACAAATTAATTACATGATAAAAGAAATGCAAATAAAGTATTTTCAGACCACTATATTTTGCATTTGTGGAGATAAAAGATATTCTGAGTCGAGTATTTTGTATTTTAGGAAAATAAAGTATTTTATTTGAAAAATTTATTTTGGATAGAGATATTAAGTATTTGCGAACAATTACTTTTAAAATACTTTTGTGAGTATTTTGCCCATCTCTGTCCGAGTTCTGGCAGAAGTTAAATTTTACTTATTTATTTAAAAAATATGTTGTATGACAAATTACATTTAATATTTTAATTGGTTACTTACAGATATATTGTTTAAGTAGAACTGCATATTGCTTTAAGTTTAATTATTTTTTGAATGGCTGCTTCAATTTAAAGGACGCTACTGCGATTCCAGTAGTATGCGCTGTGGTATTTATATAAGAGCTTCAGGTCAGATTTAGCAAGACATTCTGTTTCGAGTTTCTCTTTGCGCAATGCATTACATAATAGCAACTTTAGAAAATTGCGTGGTACCAAACGAGCAAAAAACACTAAACCTAATGGTAGTGGAGTCTGCTGTGGACAACGTGACAATTAATTAAGAGCCATCATTATGGATGCAACAATAGAAATACGACTGGAAGGACATAATTTGTGGTCTTAAAATAATTTTCTTAATCTCCACTAAAATCTTGGCTGACTGGACTAAAGTCATTACAATTAGAGGTTTGAGTAGTTATTTTATATTATTTTTTATCTAGCAATAATAAGATTATATTCTGTCCGAGAGTCATCAGGTAGTTTAGTAACCAAAATGTAAAATGTATATTATTAGTATAAAACGAGTTTAATTGAAAACGTATAACTGGAAGATTCAGAAACTTTAGTAGAACTGGATGCCTAATGGGAAATGTTTATATAGATGTAGTTAAATGAGTTCTGTTGTTCAGTTCCTGGAGCTTGGCTTCAGTGCAATAATTTATTTAAATGTTCGAAAGCAGAACACGGCATGTGAATTTACATAGTCGATTTCTTCTTGGATACGGTGACACAAATAAGGTATTAAAAGCAAACTAAAACTCACTGGAAATGTATAACTATATATTTAAACGAGTATATTCCGTATGCACACTGTCTGCGAAGCTTCCATGAATCATTTACATGTTTTTCATGAAAGGTCGATAAGTTATGGATATTTACTTTGCATATCCCTTGGGAACAAATACAAATAGTAAAGTAAAAGAAATACGTCGTGGACGTCATGGCTTAAGCGTAGATATTGAGAAATTCTGTATGTTAAAACCTGAACATTGTATTTGCAATTTTTTTCTGCAAAATTCTTTTCACAGTTTTGAAGAAGATTATGATAAAAACATCTTAAAAGTATTCAAGACGATCGAAGAAGGCTGAACTTCACGCTCTTTCACAATATGAAGCGGGAAATGTCGACTTGCCTTAGAAAAGGGCATTGAGCTTTCTTTAGAGCGCTGATTATTTGGCATTTCCTCCTAGACAGTGATTAAGAAATCTTACGATACTGTATTAATACACGGTATTAATAATTTTGAACCACGGTGAATTATTATGTTTTCAAAGCTATGTTGAAATGCATTCGCAAGCTAAATAAGAAATAGTTACGATTAACGACAAGTATTTATGAAAGATAATAAAATAGGATAGATGTATAAGTTAGTATGCATAACTACATTTGTAATATTTACAGTACTCGATTGAATAATTCATAAAACTCTTTAAAAATCAATACGATTCTGCTACAATTTTTGGTAGCAAAAGTACTGTCAATATATTTGAGAAAACGCTTTCAAAATATTAGTAGTGTGCATTTCTTCGCTATAATTAATTGTGGAATTTGGAAGACCATCCAAATAAGCAACAGAAGCAATTGAATTGCAACTGCAGCACTTTGTCTATTCGCCTTTTGAAAGTTGGATGGAAAAGCTTTGTGTATCGGCCTCCCTACATGCCTTGGTTTACGCAGTTTTCCATTTTAATATTAAAGAAAACATCTTGAAAGATATTGCTTTTTGAAGCAATTTCTTGACAACTCCGTTTTCCAAATATCAAATGGTTCAAAGAAGTTTGAACCAAATGAGTGAATTCCAATGGCTACCGGAGTATATACCCATTCCTCGGGGTATTATGATATATTTGATTTCAGAACAGAAAATACAGATTCATCACTACTATCTTCTAAAATGAATGAAAACCTTGATTTCCTCAGTTAAAGAATTCTGACATTTACATTTTTGTTTGTATGTACCACATGAATCCTTAATTGAAGGCGTATAGTGATTCCCAAAATTTTCATTGGTGTAATTAGCCAACATCATGCTGCCAAGGCTTTCTGGATCAAAATTCACAAATTCACTTGTAAAGCAAAACATTTTATTTTCCGAAATTTTTGATTCTCCTGTGTAAGACTGTAATTTGGTATGGTATGTAATTCGTAATTAATTTATTGGCACTTGGGTTTGTAACTTTGATTTTTGACATTACAAATGTGAACGTCCATAGTCTGTAATTCATCAAATAATGCAGTCTCTCCCAAATGTCTGTTATATTTCGTTGACCGTCTGATGTGAAGTGAAATACAAAGTGTACTTAACAATAATTTTCCAGAGTCACCAGAGACATTAGTAACCAAAACGTAAAATGTATTAACAATGCTATGACACAATATAAAAATATACCTTCTCCTTCTCACTTTATTTGTATACATCTTCCTTATAAAACGAGTTTTGTTGAAAATATATTATATTTAACTGGAGGATTCAGAACTTTTAGAAGAACTTCATGCCAAAGGAGAAATGTTTATAGTAATGTAGTTAAATGAGCGGTGTTGTTCAGTTTCTGGAGTTCGGCTTCAGTGCAATAAATTATTTAAATGTTTTTGGTGAAAGCAGGACACGGCATGTGAGTTTACTTAACCCATTCCTTGGCTACGGATAAGGGCAAACTAAACAGAATATTCAGTGTATGTATGAATATTGTATATATTGTATGAATTGTATGAATATTGGAATATTCCATTTCGCCTAAGTATGTTGAAACCTTAACAATTGTAGAAGTATTCTAAAATATGGCTTTAAATAATCATTATCCAAGTTTGATGTGTTATCAATGTCAAAGAATAAATACTAGAGTTTATTTTATCAGTTATTTCACATTGTTCGAAGATAGGACTTATAAATTTATAGCATTCACTTCGAGAAGCACCCTTCTTTCCAATGGAACAAATTATTTTATGTTGAATTAGTTCACGGAAATCCCTCATTATTTTTTGTCAACTGGAGCAATAACTTTAATCGTGATGTAAATATAAAATCCCATACAAGAAGAGTTTCCTTTGATTGTGATCTTGAAGGAGAAGAATCGTAATGGCTGAAACAAAGAAATCACTAATAGATTCAGATGTCTCTCTTATTAACCAATAAATTATACAAATAATAAATTAAATATCACGGTGTTCTGTTTTTCTTGAACTGAGACAGAAATTACATACCGATGCTAACTGAAAACAATATATTGAAAGGTAACTGAAAATGCTTAATTGGATTCAATGAAATCTTTCCCACAAATGAACTTGGAATAACTCGTTTTGTTGACTTTTAAATAGCAGCAATACATTATTGCGAATGCAGAATGGATCAAAATCGTCGTTTCCGTTTAAATGACTGACTGATTTTATTCTCGTTAAGCTGACCAACTCGTCAGCAGAATCAATATTTTTTACAGAGCGTCCGTTAAATCCGAAATGACGATTTTCTCGTAAGCATGTATAAAAGTGAGCAACATTGTACCAACGACTATATCTTATTATCCAAAAGGAATTGATCTTCTTCGGAAATAATTCACCATTCTCTACCATGAATCCACAACTTATCATCTTGACTAGGGCGTTGATATTATTTGCTTTTTGAACACAATTTCTTGACAATTGCTTACTTTTCAAATGGCAAATAACCCAATATCAGATATTCAGGATCATCACTTGGATCCGTAATTACCTATATATAAAGATATATAGTGGTTACCGAAATTTTCACTGATATAATTAATCAACATCATGCTGCCAAGGCGTTTTGGATCAATGTTCGCAAATACATTTGCAAAGCAAAACATTTTCGATAGGAAATGAGGAGAAACTAACTTCATTCCTTGATTTTCAAAAATTTTCAAAATTTTTAATTCTCCGGTGTAATACTGTAATATTATGTGGTGTGTAATTCCTGTTGGTTGTTTCTTGAGTTTGCAACTTAAGTGATCCTCGTCATTATAAATGGAACGTCCACAGTGTTATATTTCGTTGACGGCTTACTGTGAAATATAAAGTGGAGGATTTAACTGGAGGATTCAGAACTTTTAAAAGAACTTTATGCCAAAGGAGAAATGTTTATAGTAGTGTAGTTAAATGAGTTCTGTTGCTCAGTTTCTGGAGCTTGGCTTCAATGCAATAAATTATTTAAATGTTTTAGTGAAAGCAAGACACGACATGTGAGTTTACTCAGCCCACTCCTTGGATACGAATAAGGGCAAACTAAATAGAATATTCAGTATATATGGCTCTTGTATGAATATTGGAGTATTCTATTTCGCTTAATATGTTGAAACGTTAACCATTGTAGAACTATCATAATTATGGTTTGAATAATGTTTATTCGCATTGAGCCTGCTTTCATTGTAGACGAAATCAACCGTTACATATAAATAATATCGACAATACATTAGAAATGTCATAACTATCTTGATAGCTAAGGTTTAAAATGTGCTCATTAACTCGACTTTTCAACTTTAACGCTTTCGATTAGATATCGATCTTTAAATGAGTAAATTCCATATGTACTGTCTGCGGAGCTTCAATGAATTATTTATGTTTTTCATGAAAGCAAAACATGTCACGTAGGTTTACTTAGCCTAGATACGAATAAGAAACTAAGCATAATACACTATGTACTTGGCTTTCGTAAGGATTTACATTTTTTATTAATTTAGAAAATTGCAAGATGCTTCGTATTAAATATAAATTATTAATATAAGAATAGCTGTATTTATGTACATGCGTATGTATTTAGCAGTACATCAATACAGAAACCTGGCATAGCTAGTGACTTGAAATATTAATGAACGTGAATTGAATATTAAGGTTTCTTGGAGAGCACCTAATTTAAATACAGGCTTTCGTCCTAAGTAATAATAGATATATAAATACCGAATTAGTACGTTTTGGGTCAAAATACTGGCCTTTTAGAGCACTTATTATGAGACTTGAGAAAACGTCTAAGACAGCAAACCTTGAAAGAATCCTCAGGTCATTAGTAAAAAGTCACTTCAGCAATAAGAGAATCCCAAAATAAGTTTTCTTTAGCAATAATCTGCTTGATACCTTGTATTTACGTAGTAGTAATAACACCAAGTATTTTTAGAAGTATAGAGCCTAAACGTAAGTAATCTGGTGAAAATCATCATTCTTCAAATAATTTCGTCAATTTACCACAATAAAATTATTTTCCCACAATAATCTTGAAGCGTTACTAACAAGAATATTATCACGATAAATTGAACTATTGAATATAAACTCGTTGAGGAAGAAGGCTTTTCATTTATGGAAAAGTGAAAAACTTATTTTTTGTCAACTCCAACTGTCATTACAACTGTCAACATATTGAAGGGTTCTACACTGGAAATGCTTAAGCGGTTTTGTGCAGCTCAGAGATGTTGGGTAATAAATGTTTTAACCGATTGCTTTTGACTTGACTAAACCGAGAGGCTATTATTTTGGGAGGTGCAAATACAAATAACTCCTGTTAATATTTTACATTCGTAATTTATGTATTCAGACAGGTAAATAGAGCCTTCTTTAGTTATTTTGTTTGAAAGTACGTTTTAGACAGTTTAATTCACTTCGAAGAAAAACATTAGCTTTGCTTTGCTTGTTTTTAATATCTTAAGGTTCCACAAAAATGTATTAAATCAACCTCCCTGATATTATTAAGTCTTTAAAGCTGTGCCGTTCGGATCAGCAGAAGAAATATGAAGGGATTAGAATTGAAGTCTGTGAAACATTTATTAATTATGAGAAAACAAGAAGTGGGTCACTGCTTGGATAAATAACCATTCATTACAGAAAGGTATTACCTCCAGGAGCTCAAAAATAGTTCTTAAAATACAAATAGTCGGTTAATAAAAAGAGTTCATTTAAACTTCTACAATCAGTAGTTTCACGCTTGAAAATCAACAGCACTCAGAAATATTTGTCTGATAACCAGAAGCACATTTAGCAGAAATAAAATAAAACGCTTATCCCCATTAACAGCATATAGACAGTGTTGTAAATTTATGTTGAAATGTCACAAAAGTTTTTGATTTTGTTCCTGATAAATATTTTCATTTTTACCATAAATGGAGAATCTGAATTGGATTGCTCGTTTGGTGAAGATTGCTGCCGTCCTTTTAAAAACACTGATCGATTAGAATTAAATTCAACTTTGGTAACTTATTCAGATATATTTTTTTGAAAAATTTGGCTATTTTTCAATTTCGAATAATCTTGTTATTACTTTTAGGCTCTGCATTCCACTTATAAAGGAAATATGTATTTGCTATTCGGAAATAAAGTAGCAAGATTGCACGCAGCTCAGCTTATGCAAGGAAAGGTACTGACTACAGATGAAGTCGACCGTTTAACAATGTGTGGACGGTACATATTGACCCATTACGATGAATCATCAAAAATAGCTATTACTGGTCACCATTACGGATTCGGAAATGAACAAATTGATTTTAGCTGCCACCATTCGGAAAAGGAAAAGAATGTCCTGATTTGCGATTACAGCCACAGAGGACTAACAAACTTTAGTAAAATTATTCACAAAAATATTTTGTTTTTCATATAGTTTAATTTCAAAAATAGTTTTTTCAAAATATCAGATTCTTAATTCAAAAGTATTAATATGCATAATTACTTCTTAGCTGAAGAAGTCCGGAAGTTCTTCACCTACATTAACAATAATGTAGTGGTTGTTGGAAAATGCTTTCTAGACCAGACAACTGGGTGGTATGCTGCTTCAACATCGCCCACCATCGATATCAACGAGATGAAAAAAGTCTTGGATCATGTAAAAGCTCTTGGCTTCGATCCAGCAGACGTTGTTCCCTTGCACAATGAAAAATGCTAAAATTGTACTTCCAAATTATGTACTTTTCTGATACTCAATATCACTTTTTTCTATCTCTCATAGTATCTACTAGAAAGCATCTTTTACTTTTTCTTCTTTAGTCTTAAGTGATCTCTTTATTAAAGAGTATTTCTAAGCTTTTATTATTGACTTTGTTAGAAATATGATTTAGTTGTGCATAAAAGTAATAATTTTGTGAACCCCTCAATAGACAAATTATCTTATTTATAAGGATTTCCTTTTTTCAAGCAATTATTGGAAAAGTGAAGGATGCTTCGTATTGAGTATAAATTATTAATGCAAGAATATGTGTATTCATACGTCAATACAGAAACCTGGCGTAAAAATAGCAACTTGAAATATTAATAAACGTGAATTGAATATTAACAACTTGTAGATAATAAAGATTTATTTACAAGCCTTTGTCATGAGTAACACACTTAAATACGAAATTAGTAGCGTAGGGCGAAATAATTACCTATCTGAGCACTTATTATTTCTTTTTTGGGTTGAGAAACCCAAAGTTAGTTTTATTTAGCTATAAGCTGCTTATATACGTAGTATTTTTGAATTATATAGCCTAAACTTAGGTAATCTCATCAAAATCGTCATTCTTCAAATAGTTTCACCAATTTACCACAATGACATTATTTTCTGACAATAAGCTTCAAGCGTTACTCATAACAAGAATATTTTCATGATGAATTGAACCATTGAACATAAACTCTAAAAAGAAGAAGGATTTTCATGTATGGAAAAGCTAAAATCTTATTTTACCCATTATAAATTTTCGGCCTGCTTCTACAAGAATAACTATTCTACAAATAAATTAAGGATTAGTATTTTAAGTTTATGTTCATTAGGGGCGCAGTAGGTTTAGGTTCCATTGTAAAGACATTTCTTTGTTATAGAGATTACTAATCCCAAAAAGGTTGCTCATTAAAAAGTTCGGTAAGATTTGTTATTCATTGTCTAGACGTTCATTTTATGGAAATTCCACTACTAATTTGAAAAGGGTTGTTCAATAGCTCATTAAAAATGAATATTAAAATACTACTTCAATGACCATTTCCTCTGTTCTGTCAGAACAATAAATTATGTATAAATATAATTCATTTTTTACTCAGACTAACAGTAAAGTTTTAGGTTTGGAAAAGAGCACTCACAAATATTTTACTTTTATCCAACAACACATTCAGTTGTCTTAACAAAAAATAACTTCACGACTGATTTATTAAATAAAAGTATATTAAATTATATTTTCTTCGAAATGTCAGATAAAATTGGAATTGTGCTCCTGGTAGTGCTAAGTATTTTTATTGGAACCATAAATGGACAATCAGAATGCAAAGCTGAAGATTGCTGCAGAAGTCCTGCTAAAGGCATTGATCGTCTAGAATTAAATTCAACGTTATCGGTAAATTGATTTATAATTCTTCTTCCACTAAATTATATATTTCGTTATACTGGTAACTGAACAATTTACAAATATTCCACCTATTCCATATCAGGATTATAACTTTTATACTATTTGTTTCTAATTTGCGAATAATCTTGAAATTACTTTCAGGGTTTATATTCCACTTTTAAAGGGAGTATTTTATATGAAATATTCGGAAGTAAGGCATCTAGATTGCACGTAGCTCAAGTTTTGAAAGAAAAAGAAATTTCAACCGATGAAGTTGACCTTTCAACATTGTGTGCACGATTTACGTTGACTCGTTTCGATGAATCGGCCCGAAGAGTTGAAGGGCATTATTCCGGATTTGAAAATGACCAGTTTGATTTCCTGTGCCAACCTTCGGACAAAGAAAAGAACGTCCTTAGTTGTGACCACAGCTACCAAGGACGCACCTTCTCCAGTAACATTTCACAAATAAATATATTTTGTTTTCTTGATATTTCCTTTACAAAAAGAATTCTCGATATAATCATAATTCACATTTAAATATTGAAATACACCAAATTTCTTTAGATAACAAGGACAGTAAGTTCTTCACCTACGCTAACTGTTACGTGT
>CM036941.2:12324053-12350172 GCA_020352615.2 Yoshiicerus persimilis
AATATAACACTAACGACCACTTAGCGGTTGTCGTAAAATGTCTTCCAGATGGGACATCCGGATGGCATGTTGCTTCTAAGTCTCCCACCATCGATATCAACGAAAAGAAGAAAATCCTGGATCACGTGAAAG
This sequence comes from Yoshiicerus persimilis, assembly GCA_020352615.2. NCBI lineage: Eukaryota > Metazoa > Arthropoda > Collembola > Entomobryomorpha > Tomoceridae > Yoshiicerus > Yoshiicerus persimilis. The sequence goes on from CM036941.2 coordinate 12,324,186, forward strand.
CTCTTGGTTTTGACCCAGCAGACGAAGTTCCCATGTACACTGAAAAATGCTCAATTCCAAAATTATCTTAATTTACCACATTTTAATTAATGTCAACGAGAAATTATTCTCATTTCACAGTATATTGTCATTTAGAGGGTAAAAATTATTATCCTTTAATTAGCCAGCAAAATGAAATTGTACTTCTGATTTCTGGAAGTTAATAAAATTTAATACATCTTTGTTTTGAAATATCGTTTGACTGTTTTTTTAATTAATAATTTTGCGAAATAGAATAAAACGTCCATGCAAAGAAAATTATTTTACTCTACTTGCATTGTTATATGGAGTTAAATTGGAGCATGCGTTTTTGTGATTAATGTGATTGTTAATTAACAATATATGAATAATTTAAGTTTATACAAAAAATTGATTTGTATTGGTTTGCATTTGTATTAAAGTTATTATTTTTAGAAGCATTTGCATTTATATGTACCTATTCATCATTATATTTAATTATAGTTTACATCGCAATTGCTAATTGCAGTAATATTCAGAGTCTTGAATTTATACATTCTACAGCCGTCAGTGATAACAGTTTCTCAACTATATATGTGGTATGAGGTCATAATGTACCGATGAGTATTTATATACTACCTTTAGCAGTATTTATTTAATGTTTAGATAAACCCAACATGAGTGAATGGATTTATTAAGTAGAACACAATAATAGTAAATATTTGAAGAACATATAAATACACTTACATTTACATGAAACTACATTTTAGCAGCTTGACCGAATTCGTGGAATTATTTACACAGACCTCAACCACGTAAGCAAAATCAATTAGATAAGATTCTGTCACGAAGCATTCACACCCATTCGCCATTTTGCTTTATGTTTCTCCTGATTCTAATACGCAAAGACTTATAATAATGAGCGACGGAATCAAAAGGAAATTTGTAGTTTGTAACAATGCTACTTGAAGAAATAAAAGAACTAATAGCAAACTGAAGAAATAGGAAAAATGATTTATAATTTACCTTAATTTATGTATTACGATGAAATGAAACGAAACCTGTAATTAATGATTTGTTTTGAATATTATCTGATGTATGAAAACTTGAAATTAAATTATGCAAAGAGTTTCTAAAGAAGAATCATAATACAGTACAGTCTCTAATGGCAAACGTTAGTATATGGAAGGATGAAATTTAAAGTGTCACCAAAATAATGTATTTTAATATTAGTTTGATATATATTATCATATACTAAAAATGAAAAACAAAATACACTAATGAAACTGCAAACACATGATATAATCTTAAACTGAACTTTATTTCAAAGAAACTCAAAACACTTGGATTTTATAAACAAGAATTTAATTATAGAAATATTAAGTAATTTAAATAGATTAGGATTAGAAGGAATAACAAAACAACAAAAGCTGACATTTTCCCTCCAATTGTTTTTCAAAGGCATTTAAAGCGAGAAAAACCTTTTACTGATGCAGTATTTGTTTGAAATTGCGAAAGATGAAAACCGAATGTTGGTCATTTGTGAATCTGCGGATGCTTCCAAACTAACTGGAATGGGAGGAGTCGGAAAGACACTGACTGCCAATTGGTACGCCCACGAATATGAAAAAGAATATGAACACATAATTTGGATTGATTGTGGAGAAGGAAGTCTCCTCCCCTCCTTCAAGAAATTGGCAAGAGATTTAGATGTTCAGTAAGTTAACAAATACTACGACTTGGAAGATTATGCAAGGAAAATTTACCAAGTATTAATGAAATGAAAGTCTTCTAGAATTTATGACAACGCCGAGAATTACAAAGGGACGATGGAATGGAAAAGTTATTCCAAAATACAAAGAAAACTTTTATTGCCTGATTATACCGAGAAATCAGGAATGGGGAAACGAAAATGGATAAGGTATGCAAGTGAGTTTGAATCGAACGATTTTGGGAACTTGGAAACTTTTGAATATCTGAGAGAGACCTAGAAATAAAACACACGGAGAACAATCCAAGTGAATAGAATAAATTGCTTGGTAATCTCCCTTTGGCAATGCAATTGGCCATAGCAGTTTTCAATAATCAAAAAAGAAATTTGCAGAATTCTATTCAGAAAACGAATCTGAAAGAGTAATTAACAAAAAATTCGATGACTATGAAAAGACTATAAGCAAAAACGTCAGGATCGTAAAAAATTAATTTCTAAAGAGAAAAGTGATGATAAAATTACCAAAAAGATAATTATCTATGGATAAATAAACAAGATGATATTTCCATTACCTATTTTCAAGAAGCTTCGAGTTTACATGATAAAAAATCGGGAAATCCGTAAATTAGTAATTAAGTATTAATTTATCTTTCAAAGTGTTAAAATAGATTGATGACGAAACAGAAACGTTTCAGAAAATTCTTCGACTGCCGCAACAAGTAATTCGTTACAACGGAAGGAAATCTGAGAAGAGAGGTTGAGGAAGATTCTTGGCTGCAACGGTTTCTTGGACTACAAATTACTTCCTTTCACAAAATACGCAGATGAAGAATAAAGAAAGGGATTCGTGAAACTCAGAATGGAATAACTGGAAGAAGAAAACGAAAAGAAATAATTAAATAAAAAGAGATTCGAGGAATCTGTCCAATTGGCCAGATTCATTGATAGCTAAATCGAAGATAATGGAATTTGTGTTCGGCGCCTGAATTTGCCTGGAAAAGAATGGAGATTTGGAGGAATCGGGAAGAGTGCTTAAAGAGTTGCCCAAAAAAGATTTCAAAGAAGGAACGCTGAAAGCTGCGATGGCCACGCTGTGGAAATGGGAATATTGAATTTGAAAACAAGGAGACAAAGGAATTAGTTGGAGGTCATTTGTTGGTTGTTTAGTGCAGAGCGGGAAATTGAAAAAAAGTCGTCGAAGTTCATTGAAAACTTGGAAATTTGAATATTATTAAATCGAAAGAGTCCTTGAATGCATTACTGGAGATTCTCGATTCAAATCTAATAAATTCAAATTTCCGTCTTTGTCGTCATGAACAGTCAAATCTGGATTTGCAATCCGGGGACTAATAAAGGAAAAGAAATTAGGAATTCTTCGTTGGACCTTTCCATTCTGCGGCCAACAATCCAAAGACTCTCTTTAGATAGAACAGAAGCTACGAGCGATGAAATCGAATTGTCCTATCTGAAATATCTGGAACTAGGTGGAATGTCCCCTTCTAGTTTGTCTCACTTTCGTTCAGTCCAATTGACTCACATTCACTTAGACTCTAGGGGCGAAATCAATCTGGAGTTACTCCCACAAAGTGTCAACAATATCAAAATTAGTGGATACAGTTCAACTCTAATTGGTGGAAAGAGGGAATTGGACAAACTCATTCTGCGCTCATTCTCTTTGAATGAAGTGGAGGAAGTGTTGAGTCACTTGTAACCAAAACAACTCGTCATTTCTAAGTGTACAAAAACACCCGCACGCTTTCAGGTGACTAAGAAGGAAATTAAGACAACTGCAATCACACTTTATTGGGGAGAGAAGGATTTTGAGAATTTTACAAACTAGAAAATATCAGCAACAGTCATAATATTATTTATTGGAAGGAGGAAGAGGAATGGCAATGGAACTGAAAGTGTTCCAAGAATTGTGAGTAGAAAAGAGACGAAAGAGAAAATGCACCGAAAAATTCTTACAAAATTACGAACGGGGTGGAACCAATACTTGGATATTTGTCCCCCCCCCCAATGAAGAACGTTAGAAACATGAATATTTGGTATCCATGTGTTTATATGGAACCATGGGAAAGCTAAAACTGTAAATCACGCTTTCCATATGTATTAACAGTCTTTCGGGGGAATTAAAAGCTGTAAATTTTGCCCTACCTATGTATTAAAAGTATAGGGGAGGAGTTAAAGCTGTAAATTTTGCTCTCCCTATGTATTAAAAGTATAGGGGAGGAGTTAAAGCTGTAAATTTTGCTCTCCCTATGTATTAAAAGTATAGGGGAGAAGTTAAAGCTGTAAATTTGGCTCTCCCTATGTATTAAAAGTATAGGGGAGGTGCTAAAGCCAGAAATTTTTGCTCTCCCTATGTAATTACAGTAATTAGGAGCACAGAGGAGTTAAAAGCTAGAAATTTGGCTCTCCCTATGTATGAAGAGCATAGAGGAGTTAAAGCTAGAAATTTTACTCTTCTTCCGTTTTAAGACCATAGGGTAGGAGTTAAATTTAGAAATTTAGCTCTCTCTATATTAAAAGCTTCTGGGAGGAGCTAAAGCTCTTGCTTAGAAGTATCCGTCGATTTAAAGAGTACCGCAATTACGACATACCAGAAATTATTTCAAGCAAATTCTTACTAAAAAAATGAAAAGGGAAAATGTCAGCTTTAGTTTTTTCTTTTTCTTAAATCTTTCTACCTCTACATATAATACCAATAATGTCATGTCTTGTCTAGCAGTAATACTTCCTTGGAGGTGATTGCAAGTAAACGGTCAGCAAGGAAAACTTCGTCGATGTTCTTCAATCAGGTCGGCACCACCATAGGAATTCCAGAGAAGAATCCTACTAAGATAAATAAAAATAATAAAAATTAGTTACTATTTTTAAAAAGATGAAACTTACATATTTTTGGTATTAAGAATTATATAAATTGGATTATTTGCAATTATTTGTATTTACTTACATTGTATAATTTAGTGTCATCTTTTTGATAAGAATTTTGTTCAGCCAATTATTCCGGGGTGGAGAGAAGTTTAGGTCTCAAGGGAGGATTAACGTCTTTTCAGGTTTAAAGTCTTTGAATTTTTTCTGCAGGAGTCCAGGTGACCGCATTATTTCGTTTTCTACGCGGATTGGGACAAATTTCGTCAATTTTTTGAATTTAGGTTTTTGTTCTCCTACATTCGCTTTTCCTCTTTCGAATAAATAATGATTTGATTAGGTGGTAATGTCTGAGTAGTTGATAGAATTTTCGAAATGCTCATCCCGCCAATGAAGTGTGCGTTTGTATCAATCTTGATTTGTGTTTAGATGAGCAGAATAAATATTGGTGATTCAGTAGACTTATAATTGACGAATTGTTTTGGCTTCCTAGTGTCTGAAGACTTCCTCCCCTTCCTTCAGAGAGAGTCTCCGCTGAATGAGTGTGTTCATTTGCTTGATTCGACCAATTAGAGTTGAACTGGATCCAGTTATTTTGATATTGTTGACACTTTGTGGGAGTAACTCCAGATTGATTTGGTCCCTTGAGTCCAAGTGAATGTGAGTCAATTGGACTGTCCGGAAGTGAGACAAACTAGAAGGGGACATTCCACCTAATTCCAGATATTTCAGATAGGACAATTCGATTTCATCGCTCGTAGCTTGTGTCGTCTCTAAAGAGAGTCTATGGATTGTTGGCCTCAGAATGGAAAGGTCCAACGAAGAATTCCGCATTTCCGTTTCCTTTCTTCGTCGCCCGATTGCGGATCAGCGTTGAATGTTGATAATAACAAAGACAGAAATTTCAGTTCTTTAGATTTGAATCGAGAATCTCCAGTAATGCATTCAGGATCTCTTTTTCGATTCGATATCTTCTAATTTCTGGTTTTTCAACGAATTTTCTTTGCTTTCTTTCCATTTTCTTATTTTCTCTAGTAAATAATTTACAAATCACCCCCAATTAACTCCTTAGCACTTCTTGCTTTTGAATTCCATACCCCCAGTCCCACAGCTTGAATACTACAGTCGTCATATTTCTTCTTTCAACTCTGTTTTGGACAATTCTCCAAGAACTCTTCTCGGCTCCTTCAATTCTCCAGTCTTACCTAGACAAACCGAGTCGCAAAACGCTCTTCCGTATCTTCCAACTTACTTATTAATAAATCTGGCAATTGGACCGATTCATCGAACCTCTTGCAATATAACCATTTCCGTTAACTTTTCTCCTCTAATAATTCCATACCAATTTTCAAAATCTATTTCCTTATTTTTCCTCTTCGCATTTTGCGAAGAGAAGTAAGTTATGATACAGGAAACCTTCGCAGCGAAGAATCTTGCCCAATATTTTTATCTCAGTTTGCCTTCGTTTGTAACGAGTTAGTTGATGTGGGAATTGGTGGATCTTCGCAAAAATTTATGATTTATCGTCAATATTTTTAATATCTTGGGAAGTAAGTAAATAATTAGGTGCCAATTTTACAGCTTCGTCAATTTCTTATCTTGTAAATTCGAAACTTTTTGATAAGGAAGAATAGAAATATGGTCTGGTCAATATATCTTAAGAGGACTGTCATTTGGGAAGCATTATTTTCGTTTTTCGATTGAAAATAAGTTTGTCAAATTTTGAGAATTTTTGTTTACAGTATTTTAAGAGTCATCGGACTTTTCATTAATGATTTTTCGACTCGTTTTCAAAAATGCAGTTCCATAAATTAATTTTTTCATTATTGAAACCTGATATGGGCAATTGTATTGCTAAAGGAAGATTTCCAAGCAATATAGGAATTCTTTTAGTTCGTTTTCAGGGTGCTCTATTTCTAATTCGCTCCCAGGTGCTCGTAATTTTTCCATTTTCCCAAAAATGTTTAATGCAAATTTATTTTGTTTACCGTATCAATTTTCTTTTCTCCACTCCCGATTTCTCGGTGTAATCAAACAATAAAAGCTTTCTTGTTTTTGGGATCAAGGTTTTCCCTCCCAATACCTCTTTGTCATTCTCAGCTTTCCATAAATTCAAGAAAAACTTTTATTTTATTTATAATTCGCAAATTTTACTTGCCTAACCCGCCAAGTCGAATGATTTCTCAGCTTCCTCAACATCTTAATCCGTTGCCAATTTCTTGAAGGAGGGGAGGAGACTTCCTTCGCCACAATCAACCCGAATTATGTGTACATATGTCTTTTCATATTTGTGGATGTAACAATTGGTAGTCAGGGTTTTTTCGACTACTCCCATTCCAGATAATTTGGAAGCATTCGCTGATTCAAAAATTACCACCTTCGGTTTTAAGCTTCGCAATCTTCATTCAAATTTTGCCTATGGTCTTCTTTTTCTTCGGGGAAATGTTGTCAGTCTTTATTTGGCTTTTTCGGGTTAAGCGGTCAAATTTTGGTTACTTCATAATTTCTTCTACTCTATTTGATCAGTTTTCATTGTTTCTTTTGTATTTCTAAAATTAAATTCTTGTTTAAGTGTCCATTTCTCCGCCTCAGTGTTCCATCGTATAATTTTGAGTTTCGTTGAAACGGAGTTCAGTCTTTTGAGACATTTGAGAGCTGTAAAAATAAATTTTGTTTAGAATTTTTGCAATAGTAGAGAAAGTAACTAAAGTATTATTGCAATAGTAGAGAAAGTAACTAAAGTATTATTGCAATAGTAGAGAAAGTAACTAAAGTATTTTTGCAATAGTAGAGAAAGTAACTAAAGTATTTTTGCAGTAGTAGAGAAAGTAACTAAAGTATTTTTGCAATAGTAGAGAAAGTAACTAAAGTATTTTTACAGTAGTAGAGAAAGTAACTAAAGTAGTTTTGCAATAGTAAAGAAAGTAACTAAAGTATTTTTGCAATAGTAGAGAAAGTAACTAAAGTATTTTTACAATAGTAGAGAAAGTAATTAAAGTATTTTTACAATAGTAGAGAAAGTAACTAAAGTATTTTTACAATAGTAGAGAAAGTAACTAAAGTATTTTTGCAATAGTAGAGAAAGTAACTAAAGTATTTTTGCAATAGTAGAGAAAGTAACTAAAGTATTTTTGCAATAGTAGAGAAAGTAACTAAAGTATTTTTGCAATAGTAGAGAAAGTAACTAAAGTATTTTTTGCAATAAAATATTACTGCTATGCATACTACGGACTTTGCGTTGGAAAAATGAATATAACTTATAATATTTACATAATTTGTTATCCTTCATAAAAAATTACGAATTTAATACATTTATTTATAAAAAATGCAAGCAGCACCATCTACCGCCCACTTATTCTACTGCATGGCAGATGTACATAGGTGTATTCTTAATGCATTATCAAGACACCGGACTTTATCACTAAAACCGATTAACCCTATTGATAGAACTTCACGTGTCTTTTGACCCCATAATTACTATAAACGGTTGGATCTAATAATAAAACTGATAGCGCTGTATCCAAAAAATAATTTCGATCTTAATTTTAGGTCACCTACCTTATTTTTTGATCAAAACGCTATTTGTCTAATATCTTTACCCACTCACAATAAGAACAGACTTACAGGCAGATTGTTCAGAGCACTCTTATCAAGAAGGTTTCTTAATAATTCTTAATATTTCATTAAATAAAACAAATTGTTCCTATTATTACACATTACAAAATTATATAAAAGTTAAATGCAGTTAACGTTATCAAAAACAAAGACTGCCAAAGAAGTTTAACGAAAGTTATTAAAATGGCTAATGCAGATTTACTAATACGATTTAAAACATTAAAAATATTTTTTGGTTTCATTTATTTATAAAAAATTAGTAATCGTATATTTAGACAATAAAATATATGCTTACACACATTTAGTAGAAAAAATTCTAGAACCTTGGTTAAAATATGAAAATTTGAAATAATATTCTATATGAATATTGATAATAAATATGACTTACAGTTTTATTTCTCTCATTTGCTGAAATGTCTTCATTTTTAAGTACAGCAAAAGTGTCTTCCAGGTTGGTGATTAAACAGAACACCTGGACTCCTTACTGCGTTGTCCATTGCAAGGAGTTAAGTGATGCAGAAAGTACTGGAACTTGGACCCTAATTATAATACATTAAAAATGGCTACCAGGTGTGGTGTGAGTTCGGCGTGGCTTCTTATCTATTGTCAAGCTGACGTGGCCAAGTAAATAATTCTGTGAATTCGGTCAGAGCTGCTGAACTCTCTGGCGTGGTTACTTTTCATTCGTCGTTGTCTCTTATCGCTCTCCGAACATTTATTCTTCTGTCTCCTTGCAATAAAATGTGTTTACTCAAACATATTATTTGTTCCATGCCTCGACTTGAGCAAGCAAAGTTAAATAAATAATGATAAGCACCGGATGTGGATAGGTACCCCAAGTTGAAACTCATTATTTAATTTGTCCTTACAAAACATGGAAATGTGGGTACAATAAACAAAATTTATGTAGAATAAATGAAAGTGGATTTGCAATAAATAAAAATGTACATACTCTAAATGGAAGTGTACAAGCAATAAATGAAAATGTGCACATAATAAATGAAAATGTACTTGCAATAAATGAAAATGTACATACAATAATGGAAAATGTACATAGAATAAAATTGGAGTTGAACGGAGAAATTTACTTTGAGTAGGAACGCTTAAAGTTTTCCAGTCACAGTAAACAATTAACGGACGTTTTGTGAATTATACATAATCCGTTTATTTGCTCTCATACAAATCAGTTTTTGTACTCAACGCTTTAGTGTTAATTTTTGGGACATTTTGTTTACTTCACACTTGATAAAAGTATGTCGCCAGTCAAATAGAGACAAACATCAACCGTTTCCTTTTCCTCTTAAGTTGGCCAGCTAAACAGATAATTTTTATTGTGCTCACTCCATAGTAAATAGGTTTTGAGGTTTCACTCTCCTCTCATACTCATAATCAAGCTTTATATTTGTATCCCACCACAACTAGCTTGTAATAATTATAATGATGTCCATATGTTTGTTAATTCTAAACCGCTGTATAACCATCATTCTTTATATACAGCCACAAGAATGAAAATTAAATTATAACCTAATAACTATGCAAATGTTTTATTAAAACACATTAGGCAATTCAACTACAAAATTATAAAGACGAAAGTGTAAGATGCGCATTGGTATAATCATAAACAGCAAACAGGAAAGGAAACTATATTGAATTATTCATATTGGATAGCTTTAATAATAAAATATATTACCAAACGGATTAGCATACGGAATATATTGTAGAATCGAGACTGTTCTCCTGGTTTATATTATTTCATAGTCTTCTTCGATATACGCGAATACTTAAGAATGCCTAAACATTTCTTATAGTTATTCATGGAGAGGAAATATAAATTGATTTAATTATGAACATGCATCATCATAATTCTATTGCCTAAACTTAATACTTTTGATGCACTGGTATTGCAATCTATAAATATTTATGGTAAATTAAATATTCAATGCTTTTTGTTATTTTGCAATTCAATAATGTAGAGTTAACGGAGTAAACCCACTAAACTAATAGAAATATAATTTGTGTTCTATCACTAATATAATGAGAAGAATTGCGCATTTGCTAAAAAGATATCAATGTTTTCTTAATTCAGGAAAAATGTCAGACTTAGCATTGCTTGGTGGATTATTGAAATTTCTAAGTTATACAGGATATATTTCAAATTGCAATGCAGAAAGGAAAAAGCGAATTTTTCTCTGTGGACTTTTTGTATTATCAACGGTATTCCATATCGTCATTTTTCACGGAGTAATTTTAGGGTTGCTTTTATTTAGTGACTACAGACATGGTGCCATTTCCGATTTCGAAGTTATTACTATACTCGTTTTAACTTCTTCGATTTACATAGTTAGTTGGTGCTGTTATTTTCTATGGCCACTAATGCGCGGTTCGATTCTCGAATGCTGGAAAAAGATTTCATTATTGGATTTCCATTTAGAAGTTTATATCGATCTACAGGGCAAAACAAAGAGGTCGATATGGAATTTGAATTTTATAATCCTCGTATTAAGTACGCTGCTAAATTTCGTTTTGAAAAGCTTTTCTTTAGTGTATACAGTAAAAGATATATTTTATCCTGGAAATTTGGCGAAAATCTTCCCGTGGGCTAATGCAACTCCGTGGTTAGTGGCTATAACTGGAAATAGAGAAGTCGGATATTCATTCACAATCATTCACATTACAATGTTCCAGTTTTTGACAAACTTCGTATTAATTATTATCATTGCTCTCGTTTCCGGCATCATTGCTACAAGAATTCATTGCCTTGACCTTGTTTTGAAGACATATGTGCTCGAGGATAATAAAATCAAAGTTTCAAATGTGTATAGGAGGACTCATAAGTTTCGCAGAAAATCTAATCAATTTATTAATGATTTTCAAAATAAAATAGTTTTCTTGTCTCACATTCTAGAAATATTCCACAATGGATCTCAATATTTTATTTTTGTGTACACAGTTACCTTCACTGTTACTTCTTGCTATTTATTCTTTTATTGCATCTCTTACGTAACTTTTGCCTACTTCTTAGAAGCCTTCTGTATTGTTGTACTGATACTTGACTGCATCCAAACTCTTACTTTTATTAACTGCAGCCAAACTGTGTCTTCTCAGGTACATATTTCATAAAATGCATAAATGTAAAACTTTTTAAGATACGCAACTTTTATTTGTACCATAAATTTTGGTGATATTAATTTTAGTTGAAAATCCTGAAGTCTACCATTGTGCAGACCCACAAGGACGAATTTATTCATCTAAAATATTATATTCCGCATTTGGAGTTTGGCCTAAGTGGTTGGGGTTTCTTTTCTTTAAGTAGAAGTACACTGACATCTGTAAGTTCTCAGTTTTGAATTTTCATCATTGTCTGTTTTTAAGGAAACTTTTGGATTTTGTCAACTATTTCTTTTATCGTAAGGTAAAATTGTGCTAAATTTTCAAATTTTTATCTTTTAGATTTGCAGTTCAATTATCACATACACTGTTGTCCTTTCTCAATTTCAAAACGCAAAATGAATGATAAAGCAAAAATGAAGATTAATATCAATTCACATTGAAATGTTACCACTTGTCAATATCTATGGAATTATAATTGTAAACAAAATATTAGCTTAAATTCAACATGCAATACACTACCCGTTTGAATTATCATTAATTTGCTATGCATTGCTTATCAATAGTGATTCAATACTTTGTATGTTACTGCTGCAATGAATGAAATACGGAATGATTTTTATTAGTATTATTAAATTAAAGTTAATAAAAGGCGGACCATTATCACTATGAACATAGATAATGAATGAGGTCACCTGGTTCATGTTTCACATTCAACGTGAGGATGAGTTGGGAAAAGTACAAAGTGTGTCATATGCAACATAAACCACGTATGTACTGCTGGTATGCTCCTTCTCCTTGCTTGATTCCATATTACGCTTTAAATGATACTAATACCAAGTACTCAAATAATGATTATTTATTAAATATCGGCACGATATTTACTGGGAATGCTCTGTCACTCTGTCCGTCTGTCTGTCTGTCTGTCTGTCTGACGTCTGTCTGTGGGGTACACACTGTTGTGGATTGTCGATCGTATAACTTTAGAACGCATTTACGTAAATCAACCAAATTTGTTTTAAAACATCACTCATTTAAATACCTTGCTCCCTGCAAAAAATTACTGTTCTCGTACTTTTAGTTTGGCAGAAAATCCAAAAATTGCTGTAAACTAACTTTAACATCACCACTTGACTAAACATAGACTATGCAAGGCAATCAGATAAAGAGCGCCAACAACAAACACGTTTCGCCAACCACAACCCACAACCATCACCTGTTTGGTAACTTCAACTAACATTATTAAATGAACGATATTTAAGATGAATGCATTGTCACTCTGTCTGTCTGTTTGCCATCAAATTTGTATTGTTTTAATGATAATATTTATAAATATTGGAACGATAATTACTTTCAATTCTCTGTCACTCTGTCCGTCTGTCTGTCTGCTAGCTATCCAATTTGTATTGTTTTACTATTCACGTTACTGGTTCCTACCATGATGATCTGCTAATGAAACCATGATGATCTGATAATCAAACCATGATGATCTGCTAATGAAACCATGATGATCTGCTAATGAAACCATGATGATCTGATAATCAAACCATGATGATCTGCTAATGAAACCATGATGATCTGCTAATGAAACCATGATGATCTGCTAATGAAACCATGATGATCTGATAATCAAACCATGATGATCTGATAATCAAACCATGATGATCTGATAATCAAACCATGATGATCTGATAATCAAACCATGATGATCTGATAATCAAACCATGATGATCTGATAATCAAACCATGATGATCTGATAATCAAACCATGATGATCTGATAATCAAACCATGATGATCTGATAATCAAACCATGATGATCTGATAATCAAACCATGATGATCTGATAATCAAACCATGATGATCTGATAATCAAACCATGATGATCTGATAATCAAACCATGATGATCTGATAATCAAACCATGATGATCTGATAATCAAACCATGATGATCTGATAATCAAACCATGATGATCTGATAATCAAACCATGATGATCTGATAATCAAACCATGATGATCTGATAATCAAACCATGATGATCTGATAATCAAACCATGATGATCTGATAATCAAACCATGATGATCTGATAATCAAACCATGATGATCTGATAATCAAACCATGATGATCTGATAATCAAACCATGATGATCTGATAATCAAACCATGATGATCTGATAATCAAACCATGATGATCTGATAATCAAACCATGATGATCTGATAATCAAACCATGATGATCTGATAATCAAACCATGATGATCTGATAATCAAACCATGATGATCTGATAATCAAACCATGATGATCTGATAATCAAACCATGATGATCTGATAATCAAACCATGATGATCTGATAATCAAACCATGATGATCTGATAATCAAACCATGATGATCTGATAATCAAACCATGATGATCTGATAATCAAACCATGATGATCTGATAATCAAACCATGATGATCTGATAATCAAACCATGATGATCTGATAATCAAACCATGATGATCTGATAATCAAACCATGATGATCTGATAATCAAACCATGATGATCTGATAATCAAACCATGATGATCTGATAATCAAACCATGATGATCTGATAATCAAACCATGATGATCTGATAATCAAACCATGATGATCTGATAATCAAACCATGATGATCTGATAATCAAACCATGATGATCTGATAATCAAACCATGATGATCTGATAATCAAACCATGATGATCTGATAATCAAACCATGATGATCTGATAATCAAACCATGATGATCTGATAATCAAACCATGATGATCTGATAATCAAACCATAATGATTTACACTTACAACCCCTCATGCCGATATTTGTTTACGCCCGTTTTGCAACGGTTTATTTATTTCTCAAATAAAAATGCTAGGGCAGCATGCAAAACATTATTATTGCACTGCTTGTCGAAAAATATTGGGAAATGACAGAGTTGACTGTAATACCAAGTTATGAATTCGTGAACAGTGCACATCGAGAATATCTTAAAACTTATTAAGCTCAATTATTCCTCTTATTCATAAAATTACGAAAGCTATGAAAACTAATGTCAAATGAGGAAAATTGATGTGGAATAACGGGCTGCTTCCAAAATACAGAATAGCAGTTATATTTTCTTTTATTTTTAATTCAAAGTTCAGTTTTGTAATAAATATTCAGCATTTGCACAAATTCTTCTGTAATGATTGTTCTTGGATGTCGTGGTCCGAGTATTTCTGCCTGATGTTCGTATACTTCTTTGGCCAATCGAAGACTTTCCTGGTGGTTAATCCCTAAAAAGTAGTAAGTCTCAGCAATCTTATATTTAGTTAATAAAGTATTTGGATGGTTCAACTCCATAACCCTTTCTTGTACTTCAAGAACATCATGAAACTCTTTTAATGCTTCAATGTAATGTTTTTGTTTTTGTTTAATACTAGCAATATTGTGCATAGTAGTCAGCGTATAAAGATGCTCCACCCCGAACAACTCTTCTTGCACTTCCAAGATTAATTTATACAGTACCATGGCTTCATCTAGTCTATTTTGATCATAAAGTACATCTGTAATACTGTTCATTGCCCCAATGGTTTTTAGATGCCCCTTTCCATACCTTTTCTCAACGATTCGCAAAATATTGCTAAAGATGTCTAAGGCCTCTTCATATTTCCCTAGTTGGTGGTAAATATCTCCTATTTGGTGAGCTGTAATTGTAATCAAGGAATCGGAGTCTTCTTCCCCGAAAATTTCTTCCTGCATGTCATAAACATCTTCCAAAACTTCAAGGGCCTCGAAATACTCACCCAATTCCTTCAGAACTTTTCCTTCCCAAAAATTCATTTGCAAAGTCCTGCGATTATAAGGACCCAAAGTAGAATGCAAAAAATCCCCTTCTTCACGGCTGTATTCTAGGAGGTCTCGGTATTTCCCTGAAACAGACAATTTATGGCAAATCCACCAAAGAAGGTCTCCGTGTTTCTTCAACATTACTGTCTCTATCCTTACATGTTTCCAAACTGTCTGAACATGAATAAGTTCTTCAAGAGATATTTCTCCACCCTCCAACATATCTTTCATACAGTTGGCAATTTCAGATAAAATAGCACGAGAATCTCCTCGTTCTTCTAAATCAATTCTTGTAACTTCTTGAACTAGTCGATGGACAGATAGTTGTCCTCCTCCAGAGTAATTAATTAGTGAATGTTTTCTAATAAGATCAAAGATATTTTTCTCTTTTGCCACATTTGACAATTTCCCCATCTTTTGTAATATATTTATGACAAGCTGAGTTGGAATATTGTCAGGATACAAAAAAGAAATTATGTTCATAATGTTAACGGCGACTCCTCCAGACTCTTCTCGAAGTTTATCAAAGCTTATTCTCCAAGTCAAGAATGTTGTCTTTGAAAGGTCTTCCAATTGATCGTATTGGGATATTTTGTAATCCAGCAAAGCTTTCGAGTGCTCTTCTATTAAAGTTAAGTAAATCGAGATGGCGGTATTCATGTTTGCAGAGAAAGCTAACTTTTGGTTGATGAATGCAGAAGCTTGTTGCAAGGCCAGTGGATAGTTTTGTAATCGTTCGCATAATCTGCTGATGAGTTGATTTGTGCTGCCCCCCGGTTTATTGAGACTATTGAGATTTAAGGATTTGTAAAAAAATTGCATCGCCGACTCTTTGGATAAGACTTGCAGAACTAAATGATTGCTGTGAGTACCAAAATAATTTTCAGCTTCGTGGATTCTGGAAGTTGTTATAACGAAAGGCTTCAGCAATGTTTGTGGTTTCTTGGAAGATAAATCAATCAAGAGTTTCAAAACAGGTTTTACAACTTGGTCATAATTTACCAGATTATCGAACACTAGTAGCACTTTTTGCCCGAAAAGCTTCTCATAAACTTCACTTACGATTTCCAGAAATTTCTTTTCTTTTCCCAAATCATCATTCAGAGAGATTTTTAATTTCTCAGCCAATTTCCGGAAAGATTGATCAACTAACTGCTTATTTTCTGCCTCGATCCAAATACAGTGGCCTTTGAAATTATTGTGAAATGATTTTCCATAGTTTTTTGCCAATTCACTTTTTCCAACTCCGCCTAATCCAGTTACTGTAACTATTGATAAAATCCTCTTGGTCATAGTACAATCTTCCCAATAAGTGTCCAATAACTGCAATTCCTTTTCTCTTCCAACGTAGAATTTAGAGGGTGATGTAATTCCAAACCATAAAGGTTCAGACGCAGTGCTCTCCAGGAGAATAGAGGTAAACACAAATAACAGTAGCAATTTGGATAAGAAAGAAACGTTAACTTCCACAAAATCCATATTTTGTGAAATTTTCGGTTGATATTTTCTAACCATTTTACTATAAGTATTCACAACGTAGTTGCAATTCGGATATGTGGCAGGATATAAGGTGGCGCTATAAATATGACGGTTCTGTTGACGTAAGTCCTATTTATCACATTTTCAGATAACAGTGCCCAAGTCCAGGTAAACAAGGTCATAAATAATTTGTACTTTAACGTTAACTTAATCAATTGTAAAACGTTTAAAACGTTTAAAGCGTTTTCATGATTCACTACTATTTCATGAATTTGCCTGATTAAAACTGTATTTCGTTGGTATTGTCTGAAGGTATTAAGTAATAAAATGTAGGCTGACGTCAGTGGTTTAACATAAAACTGCAATAGTAATGCTAAAGGTATTAAATGCGGTGCCTCACTAATCCTAACCAGAAATCCACTTACGTATTCTATTTACGTATTTAGTTGATGCTACTTTTTAATGACTTTAATGCGCCTCTCGGTTCTCGAATGTAGCCAAAAGATTTCATTGATGGATTTCCGTTTAGATGATATTATCGATCTACAGGGGAATTTAAAGAAATCGATATGGAAAATTATTCTCGTATTAGTTAAGTTGGTAAATTTTGTTTTCAAAGATTTTCTTTGATGTATACAGTAAAAGATATATTTTATCCTTGAAATTTGACTAAAATCTTCCCATGGGATAATGCAACTACGTGGTTAGTGTCTATATCTGGAAATAGTGAATTCGGATATTCATTTACAATTTTATTATTCACATAATTACCCTGTTTCAGTTTTGACAAACTAAATTTCGTATTAATTATCATGGCTCTCGGTTCCGGAATCATTGCTACAAGAATTCATTTCCTTGACCTTGTTTTGAAGATCTGCTCAGGGATAACAAAATAGAAATTTCAAATGTGTGTAGGAGGATTCATAAGTTATGCGGAAAATCTAAAAAGTTTATAAATGATTTTCTAAATTAAATAGTTTTCCTGCCTCACATTCTGGAAATATTTCAAAACGGAACTCAATATTTTATTTTCGTATACACAGTTACTTTCACTGTTACTTCTTGCGTTTTATTTTTTATTGTATTTCTTACGTAACCTTTACCTACTTCTTAGAAGTCTTTTGTATTGCTGTACTGATACTTAAGTTCATCCAAACTCTTACTTTTATTAGCTGCAGTCAAAATGTCTCTTCTCAGGTAAGCTTTTCATAAAAAGCATAAATGTAAAACGTTTTAAGATAATCAATTTTTATTTAGGCCACAATTTTGGTAAAATGATAATTTTAGTTGCAAATTTTGAAGACTATTATTTTGCTGGTCCACAAGGGCGAATTTATTCATCTAAAATATTATATTCCGCATTTGAAGTTTTGCCTTACTGGTTGGGGTTTCTTTTCATTAAACAGAAGAACACTAAAGTCTGTAAGTTCTTCAGTTTTGACATCATTGTTTTTTTGGAAATTTGGAATTTTGTCTATTATTTATGCTTTCTAGTGGAGTCAAATTTTGCTAATTTTTCAAATATTTGTCTTTTAGAATAGCAGTTCAATTATCACAAACACTGTTGTTCTTTCTCAATTTCAAATGGCAAAATGAAAGATAAAGTTAAATAAATAAAGTTAGATTAATATCAATTCATTGTCAAATTCTACATGTCAATATCTAAGTTGTAATTATAATTATACACTATATATAGTAGCGTAAACTCAACAGAAAATACACAGTCAATGTCTCGTTTGAATTGTCATTAATTTGCTGTGTATCAATAGTAATTCAATGCTGATAATTCAATACTATTTCTATTTTGAGGTTAATGTGTTTTCTAAATTATTCATTTGACTATGATATGAGGCCTTACATCTGTCTACCTTCTTTCTGGGTATTATTGTTGCTATTTATATTATGCATGACACAGTTACATTACATTAGATTACCACTATAATTATGTAGAAAGTTGAGACTAATGTTTATCAGATATAGCATCATTTCATTTGAAAGGTAGAACTTAATTATTTTTATTAGTTTGAAGCTATTAATAAATATTTGAATATGCACTTTCTGCAATTAGGAACGCAACCAGATGTATATTAATATTCATCAGGGTGATTTATTTAATATCATTTATTTAATATACCCTTAACAGCTTTGCATTTATATAATACTCGACCATAGTATAAATTTATATTTTTGGATACTAATAGATTTAGGTAGAAATATTCAGTTTACTATTTTAAGTTTCCTTGAATAACCACATGATGATCGTTGATTAAGCGTTAATTAGAATCTACTTTAACAAATTATTTTTGCTTACAAGTGAGAAGTTAAGCTAATGATAGTAAATGAGATGTGTTACTGTGTGAGTGAAGATTTCGATAGTTTAGTGTACATACGGATTAGATTTCTACTGAGGAGGTTGCAGAATGATTTGGAGACTTTGTTGAAGTTCGGGACTTAACTGCATATAAATACTTTGGAACAACTGTGCATCATTTTGGATCATTCTCATCAGGTTGATAAGACGCGGTTTGGAAGTCATGTCGTCAGTCAGGACCTGTCTTGCAAAACATTCAGCAACAATTTGAACAATTCTAGGTAAGTTTACACCATTGGGTCCAAGAACGTAGGGAGAATTAGCCTCCAACAAGTCACATAATAGTCCGTACACGGTATCCAGGTCATGCTCATCTTCATCATTCCAAATAGGCAGCCACGATAACCTAAAATATTCATTAAAAATGAACAAGATAATTTTATAAATCATTTTGCTAGTAAAATAGTATATAATAGGTAACATACCAAAGAGGAACGACTTCTTCTAAATTAACGCAAGATGGGGAAAATTTGATAATTTTCGAAACAGTGGAAATGGCTTTTTCAGTAGCTGAAATGTTATTTTCGGATCTAGCTTCGGGATCTGAGACAATGCGCACCAAAAGAGGAAGGGCATCTTTACAAGCATCTATTAATTTACGTTTAATCAGTATATTTATATTTTTCTTGGGAATTCATTCATAAATTATACATATAGTAAAACAAACAAGCTTACGAGCGAAGACTTGGTTTCCGAATTCGGCCATGACACCCCAGCCGTGACAAGCGGCTTGGCGCACTTCAGCTTTCGAGTCACCCAAATGATTCAGAAGAGGGGGAATGAAAATTTGCTGATACTTAACGGCAGCAGGTCCAGTGTACTTCATGATGTTATCCCAAATGGAAATACCCTGTTGTCTTTCTTGCCAGTATCTCTCGGGTGAAATCAAACTTGTCACTAATGGTATTAGTTTTGGTTCCAAGAACGGAAGATAATTAGGTCCTTGAACTTGCAAAAGAGCTTGTATCACATCAGCTGCACTGGACAAAACATAATTATCTGTTTCTGTATCTTCCCAATGGTGTTGCTCAATAGCTTCGTCAAAATCTTCATCTTTCCTTTCTTCGGCTCTTTCATTAGACCGCTGGAAATGGTCAATAAAAACGTTTTCAACAACACCAGTAATCATTTTTATTGTTTCTGCATCTAAAGTTTCCTTGGGTAAACGTTCAATGGATGTCGCAAGCGCATATAGTTGGACAAATTTGAGTTCAGTTTCTATTTCTTCTTCAATGGCGAAAAGTAAATCTGTTTTTAGGAAATTCCATAACACGATTTGGTCTGCGGGATTATTTTCCAGACAGCGGAGGAGTGCGGGAATTATGTCAGCAGCAGAACCACGAACTTCAGCATGGAAATGGAATTTTAGCAATGGAGCCATCGTCTTTACAACGTCATCTACATACTGTCTGAAATGCGCTTTCATCTTTTGGGCAAAGACAAGCAATGTTCGACAGGCCGTTGCTTTGTTTTCTAGACTTGGTTTATGTAAACCATCATTTTGAGAATTGTCTGTTCCTTCACCGTCCTAAAATATAATAATAAATATTAAATCTCTTCTCCAATAACCAATTATATTCTTATACCTTAATTTCTTCAGGATCCATCATATCCGTTTTGTATGCAGCAGTTCGCAACACAGGGATCATAACCATTGGCAAATATGGTGCAAATTGTTCTCCTAAAATCTGGCAAATACGAGCCCAAGCAGTTATTATGTAAGATAGATGAGGATCATCTTCTGCCAATAATTGAACTCCTCCGTTATCAACTGGCATTATTAACAGTAGGTCCATTATATCCGCAGCGTCTTGAGTAAACTTATCAGGACCAACAGCCAGTCCAATTAAAGAAGCACACTGGATAGCATTTCCCCTCAGCACTCGTAAATCAACCGAATTGGCGTTTTGCATAATATTTTTCATGCAAGGCATGAATTTTTCATAGTACTTGGCAAAATCTTCTTTCAGTTTGTTGGCAACGGAGGAGACTGTGGTGACGAGTTGTTCAAACACAAGTTTTCTATTCGACTCGGCAAGTTCTTTTAGTTTCACCGTGAAACATGTTTCCAATTTAGTAAGAAGTAAGTCTGAGTAGGTCTTAAGTGTATCTTTCGGACAAAAGTCACAAAATTTAGCCAAAGCGGCGACTAAAACAAATATGAATATAATAAAATAAAAATGACTATTTCTGGCAGATTAATGACCAAAGGTTTTTCCTTTACAAAAATTACGGCTTACCACCATGTGCCTGAACTCTGGGACAGCTGTGGCCATCTAACAGTTCGATCAAACAAGGTAAAATTCTAGAATGGAACTTGATTTCAAAGCTTGGAGCAAAATCAGTAGCCATTTTTCTAAGGGCATTACAGGCCGCGTAACGTACTCTTGGGTGCTGATGGAGTAGAAAAACGGAAACAAATAATCAATTATTTTTGTTCTGCAAGTTATATGGTTATGAGACAATGTAACATTGAGAAATATCAGTATTGGACATACTTGGTCTTTTAGGTAATTTAAAATTGTATCCACAATTTCAGCCAACATCGGTTTCATTCGTTTCGAACATCCTTCGCCCACAGTTGAAACTGCCTTTAAACCTGTATATCTCTTTTTCCAGTCGACATCCTTAAGTAGTTGCTGTACTTGACTCAAAACTATTGGGAAAATAGTTTTTCCTTTCAAAGCATAGGCGAATTTGTCTAAACTGGATTCAGCCTTAGAGGAATTACAGTTTGAATCCTCTTCCACTGCTTTGTCTGTCTCAACCCAATCATCCTCATCATCCAACTCTGCCATCATTGTCAGCATCTAGGTAACATGTTAGGATTTAAAGATTTTTACACTTTGAGTTTACAGTAATACTAATTTAGAGTTTCTATTAACACTTAAATAACTAAAATACCAATTGGAGGAAAGACGGTATTATTTGTGCACCAATTTTCTTAAATGCTCCTGGAATACTTTCAGCTGCAGCGATAGCACAGTCTAAAGCCAAATGTCTCCAGTCGTCTGCAACTTGAACTCCACTGGCGATTTCTAAGCATAGTTGAAGAAAAGGTCCTAAGCTAGGACGCATAAACTTGGGCTGCAAGCCAACCATTTCAATGGTCATTTTCATAAGTTCATCATCTTCTTGCATTCGTACAGATTCCTCCATAATTTTCAAATACGATGGAACTAAATCCGAAAAACTTTTCAGCAATGCTTTCTCTTTATCCTGATCAGTAACAAAACCCGCCAAAACTTTTCCAGCATTGAATCTGATGGTATATTGTTCATTTTGAAAAGACTGGATAAGCATTTGCTTTGTGACGTCTAAATACATAGCTTGTTGGTTTCCCAAGATCCCAGGTACATAATAAAATATTATCAGGGCATTTTCTTTCAGGACAACATTAGGGTTGTTGGCCATTTCAAATAAAAACTTGAGAAAATCTGGCCATGCATTATTCCCTTGGTCGTCGATTAAATTTCTCACTAATGTGGCGGTTACTTCAGCCAATTCTTTTCTCATTGAGAGTTTTTCACCATCCCGACTTATGAGTGCTATTATTTCTCCTTTGACTTGGTTTTGGGCTTCTGCACTGAGCTAAGTTAATTAAACAAGATAATTAAATACTATTTTCAAATGAAAAGATCAAAACTAAAAGTGGAAGACTTACTGCTTGCCAAGCAACATCAAAGTGAATGGTGAACAAGCGACGAAGAAACTCAGCGCAACGCTGTCTTAAATCATCGGGTAATCCGGTGTTCCGAATTACGGTTAATAAAAGGAAAACCTTTTTGTCCGCGGGAATTCCATTATAAATCGCCTAAAAATCAAATTTTAAGTAAAATTAGGGTTGCTAAAACCTTAAGAAAATTGAAATCAAAATATATACATTGTAATAATTAATGAACTAAGGAAACCAACCTCAGCCTGCGAACGAGTTTCATTGTCAGCTGACAGAAAGGCGTTAACGACGTTTGCAAACTGTTCTTCTTCGCTACCCATTGTTTACCCGAATTGTCGAGTTTCACGAATACTTTGTGTTGTCAACTCTGTCAAAATTTCTGGGACTCGTCAGTTGTCAGAATGTAACTATATAAAATCATAAAAACCATCTAAGAATTTTAAATTAAAAAGTAAGAATCATCATGCGGGAATGGAAAATTGAAAATTTAATACTTTAATATGTAAGTAGTGAGAAATATATATAGTTATAAAAACTCACCTGAAGATTTTTGAATTGTAAATTATTTACCAACCTTCTGAAAATGAAATGAATGAAGAGTTTTGTTCACAAGATCAAATAAATACACGAGAAAAGAAAAAAGTTACACTATGCATCGACCTATAAGAGGCGGGAGCGGGAACCCGGAGAAAACTGTATACAAAAGAGATCAGCAGCTTTTTCATTGGCTTCCTATACAATCACCGGGGCTTTCTAACGGTCCGTCTCAAGGTGGATTTTGTGACAAATTAATCTCCATGGCGTTGACAAAAATATTGTAAAAAGTCAAGATATGATTATATTCAAGTCTTTATGTGGAGCTGGAAATGACCTGTTAGATACAACGACTATCCCTATACATATGCCAAATGAAATAATGCATTATTACATTTATCAAAAATGTGTACTATAATAAAGTATATTACTGCGTCTCAGAGTATGATATAATAATAGAGTAATGAGAAAGGTGCTATATTTTAGACTTTTTGGTATTACGGGTTTTGTTTGGGATCTGCATGTTATACTTAAATTACTAGAACAATCTTACTTTTGTAGTACTTAATCTTTAATGGCCCGAAAAAGTATAAAATTCATCAACTAGAAGCAACAGCACATAAATTTCTTATAATTCAAAATCTTTCTTTACTGTCTGGATGTTAGAGCACACTAGCACAGTGTATTTAGAGCAGATGTATACAACAATTAATTATTGCACATATATTTTACAACGGAACAATTACAACAAGTCTAGTACTGATTCGTTTTTTCCTCCTTAAGAGTACTCCTTAAGAACTTTGGAACCAAAAATAATAAAAGTGGTCTCTAAAAACCGTACAATTAAATACATCAGAATAACAATCAATATTATATGATTTTCAACAGTAATATTAGACAAATTTTAATCTACATTTATATTTTTCACAGTTGCTTTGTTCATACATTTTTATGTACACTAGTTTTCTATTTTAGATTGTAATACCAAGTATTAGCGGCATATTTTATTCTTGAATGTGCTGCCAAATATTGAATAGTGAAGTAGATTAATACTTGGACCCTTAAAGTATTCCAGATTATCCATATCGATGTTCATAAACGTCCAGATGTTTCGGTATAACCTCGTGAAAGACTTTTTCGGGAACAGAGCGTCCCTTTTGACCATCCTCAAAGACATAAAACGATGATTTAGTATCAACGTGTTCTTTTACACCACTGTCTTCAAATTGCTTGTCGTTCCACTTTAGCTCACCCATATACAGTCGTTTTCCAAATTTGAAGCGTTTTCGATATTCCAAAAAGTCGGTCAAAGATTTGCTCATTTCCAAGTCGTAATACAAATTAGAGTTTACAATGAAATCCTCCACCCGAATTTTAATTTCGCAAAGTACTACAGCATCTCGGAAATCTTCAACAACTAGAGTCTCAAGGTTCCAGTAGGTTTCATCGAGCCACCTTATTCCGCAATCGCAATTTTCAAGCGTGAGTGTTTTGATAGTCTTAGGCATCCAAAGGGATTTCATTTTTATGTTGTTACATCCAAAGAACTTCAAGTGCGTCAATTTAGGGCAATTCATAAAAAGTGAGAGGAACGAAAAATCGGTATAGGAGTCGATGATTTGTAGATATTGCAAGTTCGGCAACACATTTTGCTGGCTACAACGTAATTTACGCAGGCTGTTGACATTAGGCAAAGCGAGGTTTTCAATTGAGGCAGGTAAAGCGAACAAATCAATAGGTTCGGCACTATTTAAGTAAAGTTCCTTAACTTTCATTGGACTGTTCATTGATATTGATGAATAAGGAATACAGGTCATCGCCAAGTGCTTCATAATCCACTGCGATGTTCCCCAGTTCACTATTTCAATGCTTTCGCCAAACAAAACCAGTTTTTCAAGAGTAATACTGCCCCATAAATCCAATACGTATTTTGTAGAGTCCCAACTTCGTAGTGAAACTTCTTTTGTTTTACAAAGATCCACAAGATCATTTATTCGAACACGATTCAACTTAATTCCATCTTGACAAAATGTCGCGGCGTCCAATTTTATTTTAACAGAGTTTATCTTAATTCCTGCTTCAACATGGACTCTGCAATTTGACAGTGATAAGTCCTTGACATGCGCAATCAAGTTTAACGGCCGAATGTCCAATGTATTTCCTTGACTTTCAATAGTCAATTTTGTCAGGTGTTTGGCATCCTTCTGCACCATAGGGGATTTTGAAATCCAAGAACCGAGATCGATCTTTTTCGCAAGCTTTTCACCTCGGTATTCGAAGTCTAACGTTAATTCTTTTATGTATTTTTGCTGCGCCTCAAAAAATGTGGTTAATTCTTCAATAGTCCAGGAATTCCTTGCAGGCTTCTCACTTGGGTAACCAAAAACTTTGAACGCACTGAAAAACGCTGCCGACTCCAGAAAACAAGACTGAAAATCAACAGGAAGACGTTTCTTAGCCTCCATGGGTGTTCCATATTTATGAAAACTGATTATTGCAAGACTTGCAAGAACTAATTTTCCGGTTGAGCCCCATTCACGGCAAACAAGACGGCAGCTTTTCAAGTCTTTAATGTTGAGGAATTGGAAAACATTACCAATGACCTGTCATTTAAATCGAATAAAATGTGGTTGTAAATATAATCAGCTTCAAAAAGTGTTAGTTAAATAAAGTTTAAAATCGGTCTAGTCATTATTATTCTGTTATTCCTAAAGATTTAATTAAGAAGCATTATTTACTGGGCTATGCAACATTGGATTTTTCCGGTTCCCCTTTTCC